>LR749733.1:197500-314257 GCA_902729485.2 Mus minutoides
TTAAGATATGTACTACCTTAGGCAACCTCCTGGGGTGTTGAGACATTCCACAGAGGTCGCTGTTTGACATTCAGAGGGTGTTGGGCTATTCTGTGATTGTTCCAGGAAAGGCTTGCCCCCTACCTAGGGCCATCGGTTAGTTTAAAGGTTCACTTTCCCTCCTGACACAAGGGACTCCATTTTGTCTTTGGTTACGTACTACTCTTTCACTGGTACCCCTTAACAAGTAGTTTTTGGGTTAAGTTGTATAAAAGTATTTAACGCAGAAAGACTAGTCAGAAATCACTTAAACACAGCACTATGCTCACCACAGAATTTTCGTGGCCTGAGCACTCAAAAGTCTATTATACAGGATACATTGAAATTGGGTTAAAGACAAAGAACTGAGTCCTAACCAATATAATATGAACCAACCTGATATAATTCCATTCCACTGTCAGTATTCTATGCTGTACTTTCACAGAATTATGTTAGAAGAGTCTCAATACAACAGTATTCATGATAGTAAAATTGCCAGGCATTCAACAAGGAGTAAATTATTGTGTTATATTCTATATAGAATAGATAGAATACATATAATAGATTATATAGAATAATGTGTTATTCTATGTAGTCTTCAAAAATCAATAAAAACAGCCTCATTTGTTTTGAGCAGTTTGTGTCACACTAATCCTTCTGTTAAGTACAACCACAAGTCAGACAAAATATTTTCTACAGATAGGTTTTTATAATTCTTGGCATTTTTCAAGAGGGTAAAGAAGTTAAAAACGTGTGTCTACACAAAACCCTTCACATTAGTGTTTATAGCAAGCAGCTTTATTCATAAATGTCAAAACGTAGAACTAATCAAGATGTCCCACAGTAACTGAATAGATAAAAATAATATGATATAGATATATGCAGTAGAATGACATCTTTAGTGTTAAAGGATAAATAAGCTATTAATCTATGAAACAACAGAAAAGAATTAAGCTCACATTATCAAGTGAAAGGAGCTCATTTAAAAGGGCTAGAATCTTCAAGATTCCACTACATAGCACTTGGAGAGACAACAGGAAGGTATATGTGATCACTGGGGTTAAGTAGTAGAGGATAGATGAGTTAAATAGTGAAATATAGGTCAAGCACAGAGGATTCCTCAATCAGAGAAACCACTCTGTGTGATCATAGACACAATATGTGTCCTTGTGCATTTGTAAAGCCCTATAGTATGTGCAATCCAAGAGGGAGCTCTAATGTGATTACATACTTCTGGTGCAGTGATGCATCTCAGGGTTCATTGTTTCTTATAAACATTCTTCTCCAGCAAGCTCCAGAAATATATGAGAAACCTCTGTATAAAACTGCCCTATGGTTTTGTTTGGCTTCTTATTGTTTTGTGTGTGTGTGTGTGTGTGTGTGTGTGTGTGTGTGCGTGCATGCATACTAATATCCTAAAAATACAAGAAGTGTGGATGGGGAGCTGCACCTGTTGAAGACATTAAAGAATAGGAATGCATCTAAGAACAAACGGGAGGAAGCAATGGAAAATCCCTGAGATATGAAAAATATTGGGATGCAGACATTGTTAAGGCCATTGTTTTCCTCTGGGATCTTGCCAATCTGCAGCAAGAATCACAGAAACAAAGAGAAAATAGCATCAAAATCTCACTGGACTGGGAGGGGAAATGAGAATTAATGATGATTACAGCACGTAGGACAGAAAGGATCCTGGTCACAGAAGAAAATTACACATGTGATTTGCCCCCAAAATTGCTTTCTGACTTCTAAACTGTGCAGTCATGCAGGTCCATGACGAAAAATCAAGCAGAAAGCAGCTGCTAAGAAGGAAGAAGAAGAAGAAGAAGAAGAAGAAGAAGAAGAAGAAGAAGAAGAAGAAGAAGAAGAAGAAGAAGAAGAAGAAGAAGAAGAAGAAGAAGAAGAAGAGGAGGAGGAGAAGAGAAGAAGAGGAGAAGAGAAGAAGAGGAGGAGGAGGAGGAGGAGGAGGAGAAGGAGGAGGAGAAGAAGAAGAAGAAGAAGAAGAAGAAGAAGAAGAAGAAGAAGAAGAAGAAGAAGAAGAAGAAGAAGAAGAAGAAGAAGAAGAAGAAAAGCAAAACAGAGATTTAGGTAATCTTTAGTTAGTAAAGAATTAAAAACTCCTGTCCAGAGGCCACCAGAGAAGAAAAGTAAACTCCTAGGAGAAAGCTTGGGATTTGTTTTTTATTGTTTAAGAATCTTATACTTTCGGCCAGACGTGGTGGCACACGCCTTTAATCCCAGCACTCCGGAGGCAGAGGCAGGCGGATTTCTGAGTTCGAGGCCAGCCTGGTCTACAGAGTGAGTTCCAGGACAGCCAGGGCTACACAGAGAAACCCTATCTCGAAAAAACAAAAAAACAAAAAAACAAAACAACAAAAAAAAGAATCTTATACTTTCATGCAACATATCTTTATCAAATCTACCCTCTTTGTCTTTCCTTTACTCCCCCTTTCTCCCAATTTCATGGCACCCTATCCCATTTTAAACCTACAGAGTCTGTTTGATACTGCCTGTATATGCATCTGTGTAGGACCACCTACTGTATGTAGTATGGGTAGCCTCTCAGAAGCTACATCTCTGAAGAAAACTGACTCTCCCTCACTAGTAATTCCCTCATACAGAGGTTGAGTGTCATGAGATCCTCCCCAACCCACAACAGAATTTTGGCTGGCTCGATTTTGAGAAGATGTCCTGCATTCCATCCCAGCCAGTCTGAGTTCATGTGTGCAGTATCCCCATTTCACTGTATATGGCCACTACTTCTGGCACTTATAAACTTTCTGCCCCTTTCAGTGATGATCCCTGAACCTTAGAGGGAGGTAATGTGATACAGACATCCCATTTAGAACTGGACATCCCTTACTCCCTAATTCTCCACATAGTGACCAATTGTAGGTTGCTATTATAACTAACATCTACTGTTCAACAAAGATTTTCTGATGAAGACTTGGAGGAAAACCAAGTCTTTTTCTTTAGCTGAAAACATCTACAGGCTAGTCTCAAAAGTAAGGGAATGCATAAAAGATGTATGTGAACATAGCCAGAAATATAGGCTTAAAGTAATAAAGAGGGTTCTTCTAATAGCTTATATAACTTCTAGAAAACAAGTAAGGAATGTCATCTGGAACCTCTAAATTTTGGGGAACACATTTGGGTGTACCTAATAAAAAGATGTCGGTCACGCCAAGATAAAACCCAATTAATAATAATAATAAAATAGATAAAAGAAAGTTAATAAAAAAATGATTAGACAGGTGGACCTTCAGATGAAATTTAAAGAAACTAGGATTGATAAATTAATCGAAGTATATAATAGTAAAGAGAGTATGGGTGCCTTTAAAAGTTCTATTTAAGAACAAAAAGGCCAGATGAAAATTCTATGACTGAAATTACAAACCAAGGAAAATTAAAGAAAGTGAAAA
This sequence comes from Mus minutoides, assembly GCA_902729485.2. Taxonomy (NCBI): domain Eukaryota; kingdom Metazoa; phylum Chordata; class Mammalia; order Rodentia; family Muridae; genus Mus; species Mus minutoides. The sequence goes on from LR749733.1 coordinate 200,941, forward strand.
GAATTAGTGAATAAGAACATAAATAATCTATTAATAATATAATCTGTGTTTAGTTACAAAGTAAGGAAATGAATATAGAGAAACAAGTGAAGGAGTCATCTGGAATATGGAAGACTTGTCTTTGTATGAATAACTTATGTTGTAGAACAGAGAAAACTGATAAGAATATTAAGAGAGCTCGACTCGGGATTTTCCCAAGCTTAAGAAAGGCAAGCCACACATTCAGTACTGTCCTACAATATGAACGACATAAATACAAGAAAAATTAAAAATTAAAATGATAATACCAATGAACACGCTTTAAAAATATTCAGTGAAATCAAAAGTACAGAAGTAGAGAGAGATCTGTTCCTAGTCCTTAGCAGCAATTATAAAAGCCAAAAACAGTATAAAGGGATTTTATATATTAAACAAAGATTAATTTAGAATGCTTTGCTTAATAAAATAAAATGATCTTTCAAAATTAAAACAGACCATACATTAATAGGGTTTGAGAAAGAAATTAAAAGGTGAAGAACTTGTCACCATGAGACCTGTGTGAAGAAACACTATAATCACAATAGGGAGTTCTTTAACCAAAAAAAAAAAAAAAAAAAGAGCCATGAGATAGGAAGGAAGGAGTTTAACAATATCAGCACTACATCAAATAGGAGGCAACACATAAGAGAGAGAGACAGAGAGAGAGAGAGAGACAGAGACAGAGAGAGAGAGAGAGAGATCTTTTTCACAAAGATATATTATAAGACATAGCACCACTGACAATTCCATCATCTTATGAACATGACAGTATGTAGTTTTACTGAATTAAAAGGAGCACAACATCACCCCACAACATAATCTTATCATAACACCATTGTATACACAGCCTATTAGTGACAAAATAATATGTGGCATATGACCATGTGTACATGAAAATAGCTGATCCGTCCATCTACTGGATACAAATGCAAGCATACTAAACAGTATGATAGCAAACCACTGTATGATATAGAAAGAGTACCATTATAACAATGGAAGGCTTATTCCAGCTAATAAAGGATAGGTAACATTCTAAATCAATCAATCGAATTTGCCACATTAAAAAAAAAATGCATGAGAGCTCCCTGGTCCCTCTGAGATCAGTGTGCACAGATGAGCTCTCAGACTGCAGAGGGTGAGTGAGCAGACTGCAGAAGCAACACAGCTTCTGAGACAGAACCTGTTTTGGGCTGCAGACATCTGGGCACCTTCCCTGCCAGAGGAGTGGTGTCTGGCCCAGAGGGCTCTGACAGCCAGAGCAGGTGAGAGAGCCATCTTGTGTCTGGGGTCCCTCGGAGAACAGTCTCTGCAAGTGAGCACACAGACTGCAGAGGCAACCAATCTTCTGGGACAGGCCATGTTTTGAACCTTCATCTTCAGCCAAGAGGCAGGTCTGAAGGCTAGACCTCTGTGCACCTTCCCTACAAAAGGAGAGCTTACCTGAAGAGAGTACTCTGACCACTGAAACTCAGAAGAGAGCTGGACTCCCAGGATAGCTGACAGAGGCTAGCAAAATCACAGGAGAAAGAGGCTCCAGCCAGAGACAACTATAACAACTAACACCAGAGATTACCAAATGGTGAAAGGCAAACATAAGAATCTTACCAACAGAAACCAAGACCATTCACCATCATCAGAACCCAGTATTCCCAACTCAGCCAGTCCTGGTTACCCCAACACACCCGAAAAGCAAGACTAGGATTCAAAATCATATCTCATGATGCTGATAGAGGACCTTAAAAAGGGCATTAATAACTCACTTAAAGAAATAGAGGAGAACACTGATAAAAAGTTAGAAGACCTTAGAGAATCACAGGAAAACACTGCTAAACAGGTAGAAGTCCTTAAAGAGGAAACAAAAAATCCCTTAAAGAATTACAGGAAAACACAGCAAAACAGGAAATGGAATTGAACAAAAATCCAAGAACTAAAAAGGGAAGTAGAAAAAAATAAAGAAAACCCAAAGGGAAATAACTCTGGAGATAGATATCCTAAAAAAGAAATCAGGAACCATAGATGTGAGCATCAGCAACAGAATATAAGAGATGAAAGAAAGAATCTCAGGTGCAGAAGATTCCATAGAGAACAGGGGCACAACAATCAAAGAAAATTCAAAATGCAAAAAGATCCTAACTCAAAACATCCAGGAAACCCAGGATACAATGAGAAGACCAAAGCTACGGATAATAGGGGTAGATGAAAATGAAGATTTTCAACTTAAAGGGCCAGCAAATACCTCCAACAAGATTATAGAAGAAAACTTCCCAATCCTAAAGAAAGAGATGCCCATGAACATACAAGAAGCCTACAGAACTCCAAATAGACTGGACCAGAAAAGAAATTCCTCCCGACACATAATAATCAGAACAACAAATGCACTAAATAAAGGCAGAATATTAAAAGCAGTAAGGGAAATAGGTCAAGTAACATAAAGGCAGACCTATTAGAATTACACCAGACTTCTCACCAGAGACTATGAAAGCCAGAAGATCCTGGACAGATGTTATACAAACCCTAAGAGAACACTAATGCCAGCCCAGGCTACTATACGCAACGAAACGCTCAATTACCATAGATGGATAAACCAAAGTATTCCATGACAAAACCAAATTCACACAATATTTTTCCATCAATCCAGCCCTTCAAAAGAAAATAAAGGGAAAACTCCAACACAGAGAAGGAAATTAGGCCCTAGAAAAAGCAAGAGAGTAATTCTTCAACAAACCTAAAAGAAGATAGCCGCAAGAACAGAATCTCAACTCTAACAACAAAAATAACAGGAGGTAACAATTATTTTCCTTAATATCTCTTAATATCAATGGACTCGATTCCCCAATAAAAACACAGAGACAAACAGACTAGCCACATGAACAAGACCGGACATTTTCCTGCATACAGAAAACCCACCTCAGGGACAAAGACACAATCTCAGAGTAAAACGCTGGAAAACAATTTGCCAATGGTCAGAAAAAAACAAGCTGGAGTAGCCATTCTAATATCGAATAAAATTGAATTCCAAACCAAAGTTATCAAAAAACACAAGGAGGGGCACTTCATACACATCAAAGGTAAAATCTTCCAAGATGAGCTCTCAATTCTGAATATCTATGCTCCAAATGCAAGGGCAGCCACATTCATTGAAGAAACTTTAGTAAAGCTCAAAGCACACATTGCACCTCACACAATAATAGTGGGAGACTTCAATACCCCACTCTCATCAATAGACAGATCCTGAAAACAGAAACTAAACAAAGACACATGGACACTAACAGAAGTCATGAAACAAATGGATTTAACAGATGTCTACAAAACATTTTATCCTAAAACAAAAGGATATAACTTCTTCTCAGAACCTCATGATACCTTCTCCAAAATTTACCATATACTTGGTGACAAAACATTCCTCAACAGATATAAAAAATATTGAAATTATCCCATGCATCCTATCAGATCACCACGGGCTGATCTTCAATAGCAATATAAATAATAGAAAGCCAGCATTCATGTGGAAGCTCCACAAGACTCTACATAATGATAACTTGGTCAAGGGAGAAATAAAGAAACATATTAAATACTTTTTAGAGTTTAATGAAAATGCCCAAACTTATGGGACACAATGAAAGCATTCCTAAGAGGAAAACACATAGCTCTAAGTGCCGAAAAAAAAAACAAAAACAAAAACAAAAAAAACAAAACACAAAACTAGAGAGAGCATACAGTAGCAGCTGAACAGCACACCTAAAAGCTCTAGAACAAAAGAAAGTAAATTCAACAAAAGGAGTAGACAGCAGGATATAATCAAACTTAGGGCTGAAATCAACCAAGTAGAAACAAAAAGAACTATACAAAGAATCAACAAAACCAGGAGCTTATTCTTTGAGAAAATTAACAAGATAAATAAATCCTTAGCCATACTATTAGAGGGCACAGGGACAGTATCCTAATTAACAAAATCAGAAATGAAAAGGGAGACATAAAAACAGAACCTGAGGAAATCTAAAACATCATCAGATCCTACTACAAAAGGCTATACTCAACAAAACTGGAAAACCTGGATGAAATGGACAATTTTCTAGATAGATACCAAGTACCAAAGTTGAATCAGGATCAGATTAACAATCTAAACAGTCCCATTTCCCTTAAAAAAACAGAAGCAGTCATTAATGTCTCCCAACCAAAAAAAAAAAAAAAGCCCAGGACCAGATGGGTTTAAGGCAGAGTTCAATCAGACCTTCAAAGAAAACCTAATTCAAGTTCTCCTCAAAGTATTCCACAAAATAGAAACAGAAGGTACTCTACCCAATTCATTTTATGAAGCCACAACTACTCTGATACCTAAACCACATAAAGACACAACAGAGAAAGAGAACTTCACTCCAAACTTTGTCTCTGTAACTCCTTTAATGTGTGTTTTGTTCGCTATTCTAAGGAGGAATGAAATATCCACACGCTGGTCTTCCTTCTTGATTTTCTTGTGTTTTGCAAATTGTATCTTGGGTATTCTAAGATTCTGTGCTAATATCCGCTTATCAGTGAGTGCGTATTTAGTGACTTCTTTTGTGATTGGATTACCTCACTAAGGATGATATCCTCCAGATACATCCATTTGCCCAAGAATTTTATAAATTCATTGTTTTTAATATCACAGTAGTACTCCATTGTGTAATGAAAGGATGGACTAACTAGAGACTACACCATCCAGGGATCCATCCCATAATCAGTCACCAAACCCAGACACTATTGCATATGCCAGCAAGAGTTTGCTGAAGAGACCCTGATATAGCTATCTCGTATGTGGCTATGCCAGTGCCTGGCAAATACAGAAGTGGATGCTCACAGTCATCTATAGGATGGAACACAGGGCTCCCAGTGGAGGATGTAGAGAAAGTACCCTAGAGCTGAAGGGGTCTGAACCTATAGGCGGAACAATATGAACTAACCAGAACCCCCAGAGCTCATGTCTCTAGCTGCATATGTAGCAGAAGATGGCCTAGTTGGCCATCATTGGGAAGAGAGGCTCCTTGGTCTTGCGAAGATTATATGCCCCAGTACAGGGGAATGCCAGGGCCAGGAAGCAAGAGTGGGTGGTTTGGGGTTCAGGGAAGGGGGGAGGTATAGGGGATTTTGGGATAGCATTTGAAATGTAAATGAAGAAAATATCTAATAAAAAAATGCATGAGAACTCTATTTGGATAATGAGCACAGAGAACACAGTTGATAAAAGTTCCTATGCATTTATGTTTTTAAAATGTTTTAGAAAGATAAAAAATAGAAATAAACTTTCTGTTACAGAAAAAGAATCCCTCACTTTTTTATTATTCTTATCAGTGAGTACATATCAAGAGACTTCTTTTGTGATTGGGTTACCTCACTAAGGATGATTTCCTCCAGATATATCCATTTGCCCAAGAATTTCCTAAATTTATTATTTTTAATAGCTGAGTAATGCTTCACTGTGTAAATGTACCACATTTTCTGTATCCATTCCTCTGTTGAGGGACATCTGGGTTCTTTCCAGCTTCTGGCTATTATAAATAAGGCTGCTATGAACATACTGGAGCATGTGTCCTTATTACCAGTTGGAACATTTTCTGGGTATATGCCCAGGAGAGGTATTGCTGGATCTTCTGGTAGTACTATGTCCAATTTTCTGAGGAACCACCAGACTGGCTTCCACAGTGGTTGTACAATCTTGCAATCCTGCCAGCAGTTTAGGAGTGTTCCTCTTTCTCCACATCCTTGCCAGCATCTGCTGTCACCTGAATTTGTGATCTTAGCCATTCTGACGGGTATGAGGTGGAATCTCATGGTTGTTTTGATTTCCATTTGGTGGGGCATCTTTTGGGTATATTTCCAAGAGTAGTATGGCTGGGTCTTCAGGTAGATCTATCCCTTACTTTAAAACAAGTTTATAGTAATCATGGTATGAAAGATGGAATACTGGTATTTCCCTTCTAATATCAAGCTTTCCTTAGTATTAGGAAAACAAATGGTTATGTTGGGAGGAGGTTTCTCTCCTTTATCAGACTTTTCTTAGGTCCCTGTGAACCCTCTGCTTGTCCAGACCCAATCTTGTACTTTTTTCTCTGTTTTTGGAGTCTAGTTATATTAAGAATTTTGAGTAAATTTTGTTCACCCTCAGTGTCTGATCCTTTACTCATCACTACTCCAGAGGCAATGGGACCTGGTAGAATGGAGCTGACAACTGCAGGGAACTAAAATCTCATGCAATAGCCAACTTTACTTGGAGCATCAAACAATTTGTATTCTGAGGGTTAAGAATGCACAAGCAAAGTGTACAATCACAAGGACAAACCACACGTGACAGACAAACTGCACATAACAAAAATATTTTTCCAAAGAGGCACGTAAACCAATACCCAGTTGTAATGGATAATCTGAAGTAAACTCACTCTTATCCATTACACCTGGTAGGAGTAGAAAAGCACATTTCAAGAACAATTCCATGTTTTCAAGAAGCTAAAGTCACTAGCCTCTTGCCTTGGAGTTTTCTCACAAGCACTGAGAATTCTCCTCATATAATTTCATTCCTAGACCATGTTCTGACAATCTATAATACATGAAACACAATCTCACACACCAGGTAATATCTGTCCACTGTAGCTTACCCTCATCAAAAATTCCCTCACTTCAGCTTAGCAGACTATTTCTCTGCCCTTAAAACAATTTTCCATCTATGGACATCCCATGACTACCAGCAGCATTTCAGCTGTGCCTATATGAACATATCACTCATAGACATACACAATAATAATTAGTAGCAGCAATTTTTCTGAATTTATAACTATATATTTATGAAAATAAATTTGTTTTAATTTCTGTTTCTAGAAAGAAATAGAGATTTCATAAAGTTTGGTGGGTAGGAAGGTAGGTAGACCTTGGAGGAGTTGAGGAGGAGAAAGAGTATGTTTAGATTATATGAAAAAAATCTAAATGAAATATAATAACTGGAATTTAACCTTTGAGACTTAGTGTCCTGTCACCAGATACAATAAATCAGTAGAATCAAGGTGTCTGCATTATATAAAGAAGGGGCATAACACTCAACATTCCAGAAAGTTCTCAATATCAAAATGCTATAACTTAATTCCCAACATTAATAAGTTCACTCAGAATTTTCTTTTCTCTGACTGTTTCTTATGAACTTTATTTTAGCCCACTTGATTCCCCTCCAAAGGCCTATGTATTTTCCCCTCAAGAGTAAAATATATTCCACCATATTACTTTCAATTACCATTTAATAATTTATGGAATTACTCAGCATCATACCTGCAGTATTTCAGTCAGGCCTCATTACATTGTAATGAGGTTTGATTTAACATAGTCATTATAAATGCTGCTAAAGGTTAATAGAGAAAAAAACTTTCATTCCAATGCATTTCATTTCAAGCATTTCGGAATAAGGTGAGCATCTGCCAGTGGGCATGAGATTCCTCCTGTAAGCAACAGAGTATGATTATGGCCCTCACAAAAGTTCAGATCATGAGGGACTAAGATCTGAAATCCAACCTTCAGGAGACACAAGTAGAGTTTTCCAAAGATTGTGCCACATGCCTTCTTGGACAGAATAACTCTTCATTCAGAGCCTTCAGAATACTAAATTTTTGAACTGCACCTAAAGTGGAAATTTCTGGTTTCTTTGAAGACTCAGTTGTGTCATGTGATGGCTTTCTAGAAACTGTCTTATAAAATGACGGTTTTGCTGAAGCAGACACGTGGGAGAATGTTTTGCGGAGGAGAGACACATGGTGTTTTTCTGGAAGCTGCCTATAAAGTGGACATGTGATGTTTTGCTAGAGCAGATGCTTGAGAGAACATCTCTCAAGATTTTTGAAAAGGGTATGACTATAACCTGAAAAGCTGTGGACAACACTGGGGTATTGGTTCTACTTGCCGTTCTTTCCTGGGCTTATTTGGACTTTGCTGACACTTATCTTCACTGATGAACATGAGTGGTACTGGTTCACCTTGCCACTCTTTGCTGATCATTGTTGTCATGACTTCATAGAGAGAAATGCACCAAAGAACTTCTGGTTTTGCTCTAGTGGCTTCTTGCCATTTCCACAAACTCAGGCCAATTGGCAGATCCTCTCAGTTTCTTCTAGATCAAACTGTCACTGCTGATTCATAAATAGTGTTTCAAGGGACACTCAGTAGAAGATCCTCCTTACTTACTTATGCCATGTCCCTATACTTCTCGACTATAGATGTGAACCTCCGTTCCAATATATGTTCCCATCTTGATACTTTACTGTCACTAGAGATCCAAATCAATGAGGCCGCCAGGTCTTGTACTTGATTGGACCTCTAGAAGCAAACTAAACCTCTCTTTAATTCAAATGGAACCTGTATCAAATGTTTGTTCCAGTGATCCAAAGATGACTATTAATTATAGTGGAGGTGATGAGTCCAGCTTATTGGTGCCCAAGTCTAAATTATTCCCTTTTCCCAACACTGACATGCTATTCCTCTCCAAATCTCTCTGTCCATGGTGGCTGCTAGAGAACACAATGATGGTTAATAATCTTGCAGACATGTTGCACAAAGCTAGGATGCTTGGCTCAATAGGAAAATGCAGTCTGTCTTTAAATATCAATGTTTTGATATTTGACCAGAACGGAAAGTAAGGACCGAAATTGGATGTCAGATTTCATCTCACTGGGAGGGAATCAAAAGTTTCCAACAGTAAATAGAATATATCAGATGCCAACTAAATTATACCAATAGGTAAGTTCTAAGTTCCTTTATTGTGCCAAGAGCTTCCGCAGAATGTATCTAGTTCCTGCCTTTTATACCAGTCTAATACATTCTACTCTTGTCAGGCATTTAATGTTCATCAAAGACTGAAAAGTTTGTAGTTTGACACATAAAAATCTATTCATGCTCTCAGTGCCCTCCTTTCTCACTGGACTCTTTGCTGTTCCTATCCGAAGACACAGCCCATGCAGCACTGCCTAGGTGTACCCATCACATTCATTTCCACCATTGTCATATTGCATGCCTACAAACAAACTTGTGACAGTGACAACTGCTGAAATGATTTTAGTATTGCAACCATGAATTCAAACTGCAACTATGATTACCAACAAGACCTGCACAAGATCACACCAGCCAAAATTCTGGCATGGCGTCCCATGCTCAGACAGAAGGTACCTTTTTTATGTTAGGGCTCACTGCTATAACTATCAGAGCTGAAGCCAGAAAATAAACTCTCAAAGCTACCATTTAGTGTGATCCTATATGTTAAGATGGCTTACACTAAATTCATCTTTAAATGTCTCCCTTAGTAATTTTTCAGTATGTACTGATCCATTTCTGAAACCTGGAATCACCTCAGATCCATTTACATGCTAAGCAATCTGTGCTGCTTGTTAGTTGTCAGCATGACAAGATCTGGAACTCATTTTGAGGAATTTTCTTGAGAAGATTATTTGGAAAGGAAATGCCTACCTTAAGTGTGTGTGATACCCTCTAATGACGCTAGGTTATAAGGGAGATAGACAAAAAAGTTTCTTGCATTTGCCTGTTTGACTTCATTCTCACTGGCAAATTCATCGACATTTTGCCTGCTACTTCTCCATTCCTTCACAGAGTTTAAGATAAAACTTTGGACTTACAATGTAGACTGAAGACAGGTATTTCTCCAGGATTCCCCTGGGCCTGCCGTGCTTCAACTGGTGATGACCCATGATTATGAACTGAGCACATGACAGACTCTCAGCTTGGAAGACAGCCACTGCTGTGTTATCTAGACTACATGATATATAATTCAATCTAACCAGTCCCCTTTGATACATATTCACTCTATCAGTTCTCTTCCTGCACAGTACCCTGGCTAACCACAGACCATAATAACCCAAAGCTCAATTTACATGGCTTCTGCTACTGCAAAGTGACGTCTGGCGTTATCTCAGAAAATTGGACATAGTACTACCAGAGGATCCAGCAATATCTCTCCTGGACATATACCCAGAAGATGTTCCAACTGGTAAAAAGGACACATGTTCCACTATGTTCATAGCAGCCTTATTTATAATAGCCAGAAGCTGGAAAGAACCCAGATGTCCCTCAACAGATGAATGGATACAGAAAATGTGGTACATCTACACAATGGAGTACTATTCTGCTATTTAAAAATGAATTTATGAAATTTTTGGGCAAATGGATGTATCTGAAGGATATAATCCTTAGTGAGGTAACCCAATCACAAAAGAAGTCATTGGATATGCGCTCACTGATAAATGGATATTATCCCAGAAACTTAGAATATCCAAGATACAATTTGCAAAAGACAAGAAAATCAAGAAGGAAGACCAGCGCGTGGATACTTCATTCCTCCTGTGAATAGGAAACAAAATACCCATGAAAGGAGTTACAGAGACAAAGTTTAGAGCTAAGATGAAAGGATGGACCATACAGAGACTACCCCACCAGGGGGGATCCATCCCATAATCAGTCATTAAACTCAGATACTATGGCATAGGACAGCTAGTGCCTACTTAAGGGACCCTGATATAGCTGTCTCATACAGAAGTGGATGCTCATAATCATCTATAAGATGGAACACAGGGCCCACAATGGAGAAGCTAGAGATAGAACCCCAGGAGCTGAAGGGGTCTGCAACCCTAGAAGAGGATCAACAATATGAACTAACCAGAACCCCCAGAACTCGTGTCTCTAGCTCCATATGTAGCAGAAGATGGCCTAGTCGGCCATCATTGGGAAGAGAGGCCCCTTGGTAACTGCAATCTTTATATGCCCCAATACAGGGGAACGCCAGGGCCAAGAAGTGGGAGTGGGTGGGCAGGGGAGCAGGGAGGGGGGAAGGGGGGGACTTTCGGAATAGCATTTGAAATGTAAATTAAGAAAATATCTAATAAAAAATTGGGGGAAAAAAAGTGAATCTAGAGACAGCCAAAAGGTATGGACTCTAATCAAAGCTATTAAAAAACTGTAAGGGTTTTATACATTGATTATATAACCTCACTAATAATCTAGGCTGTCATAATAAGAAGATATTATTCTGTGTATTGGAAAGTAAATTTTCAGCTTAGAGGGGGTGGTGCATTCCTTTAATCCCAGAACTCAAGAGTGAGAGTCTGGACTCTTGAATTTAAGGCCAGTCTAGTCTATAGAGTGAGCTCCAGGACAGCCAGGGTTATACAGAGAAACCCTGTCTTGAAATAGACAGACAGACAAAACTAAAATTTTCCAATCACAACTAATTTTTCAAGCACAGAGCTAATATTTGCCAGAGGTTTATCTCAAGTCCCAAGTCTTTGCCCATACTGTAAAGACAATGTTTCTTCCTCAGCATTACATGAAATTATCACACTGCACCAAGATCTACTAAAGGCATATCTGGAATAAACAGGAAGTTCATGTCTAGACCATAAGAGGTGAATATGCAATAAGAGGTAGTAAATGTTCCACAAGGGCCAAAGGCCCAGCTCTTTACATCATCTAGCCCCTGCAGCTTGGTATCATGGGGGCAACCCTGGTAGTTTCATAATTACCTTCAAGGTCCCAATTCCACCTTAGAATCTTAAGCTTCTCCTAGCGTCTGCCAAGATGGATGACCTATGCAAATCTTCATATCACTTTGTCACTTGACCATAGTCTTCACATTCTTTCTCCCCAGTTTTTTTACATTCTTTGATATAGACTGAGAATCTATCCAAATAGTTAAGTTTTGCCTCCTGTTTAATCAGCAATTCTATCATTAAATTATATCTTTTCTCATGTTTAATCATAATTACTCAAAAGGAATGAAGTCAGAGCTTCAGAATTTTGCTTAGCTAAATAGTCTCTATGAAAGTCCAATTGCATCACTCTTAAGTTCCACTTCTGACACTACAACATAAAACTCCAGTCTGATTCTTTTCCACTCTGTACCAATGACAGCCTCTCCTCTGCGTCCAATAAGATGTTCCTTGTTGCCGTGTCCTTCACCAACCACATTCCTGCCTCCATTTTATTCAAAGATTCAAGCTTTTTCTACAGCTCTTTGGCATTCTTTTGAAACCCTGGCCAAAATCACACTTAATACTCTGCTTATGGAAATAATGTGTTTCACCAGAATGCATGTTAAAACTCATCTGGTTTCTACCATTATGCAGATTCAAAGGGGCTTACCTACTCCTTGTATTAATGTTCTGTGACAGTTAAATTTGGCATGCCATAGCTAGCTAGCATAGACTTTAAAAATTGAAATTTGTTTTTCACAGTTTAGAGGGTGGAAAGATCCATATTAATAAACCAGAATATTTAATGTGCAGCTCTCAGGGGAAAGGGCTTAACTATGCAGCTTAGTAGCTTAGGCTTGTCTTGAACACTTGATCCATCTGCATTGGCTTCTTGAGTGCTGAAATAACAGACAGATCTACCATGACTAGTTTTTAGGATATATATATATATATATATATATATATATATATATATATATATATATATATATATGAAGTATATACATATATATGTGAAGTATACACACACACACACACACACACACACACACACACACACATATATTTCATTAGCTATGATACCCATTATGATATCGACTAGATTCAAATAGGTGGCAAATATGAAGGATTGGGAGTTCTTTGGATAATCTTTAGGAATAACTAATTTTGTGGCTGGAACATAAATAGATATTAAAGTGACCTTGAATATTTTATAGATCCACACACAGCAGCCAGTGTTTTATGAAATAATCTACTGTCTTCGTCAACAAAATTAAAGCACCTCTTGGATTTTACAGCATCCCAGCAAACTCTATTTTCCTGGAGAATTTTTCAGCCTCCTTGAAATCAGGATTATGGATAGAAGTAGTGTGTACCCTGTCAAGATCTGACCTATAAAAGTGTCCACACCAATCCATGTTCCTCTCTCTTTCTCGGCTAGAAGTGATGACCATCAAGGCAACCTTGGAAACCAAGGCCTTCAATATGCTAAGCCACTGTCACCCCTAAATCCCTAAAAAGGTCCTATGGAGAAGAAAGTTTTCACTTACTCTAAGACTCGCACCCTCTGCTGACCTGGAATATCCCTGATGATGCTAAATATGGAGGAAACAAATCTTCTCATTTTCACTCCTTTTCAGACCTAGCCCACATAAACTAACATACGCAATATGGCATTCTGCTTCCGCAAAATGTTACTATTCCTCCATATCATTATTTCAAACTCTGCTCTCTGGTTGTTTCATCTTTATGACATATGTCATCTTTAAAGTCAATCTGTTTATTTTAATAATATGGTGTTCCCAGTAATGCAAATATCTCTGCTTTATCACTCTATAATTTCTCTTAAACTATAGCTTTCGTCGAATCAACTCTAAATCAAGGAAATTCAGTGGCTCTTAACATTAGCGCCACAAAGTTTGCCATTATGTTATATAAGGGAAAAAAATCTAATCATACCCTGTGGGAAAAGAGGCAGTTTATGAAATAGTTTAATTCCTTTTTAAAGCTAAGTAAACCAAGGTAAAGAGAGGTGACTTATCATAACATGATTCAGGACTATCAAATAATACATCATTGTGAGCCAGCAGCCTTGAACAGAGCATTGCTGCTCACAAGAGCACTAATGTCATTTTCAAAACATTTCACTTATAAATGACAATATATTTGATTAAAGGATTCTACTCTTTCCTTATCTAAATCTTCCCAAATACTGTTTTAAAATGATTCTATGTAAAGCTTCATCTTCTATTGGTCTCAAATTGGGGGATTTCTAATACTGCTGTGCCATCCATCACCCAGTCTTCAAGCATCCCTTCCATTGGGGGACAGTTTGGGGAAGTCCCACTGCTAGCTAAGGAGCTATTATCACTTGATGGCTGGTAGGAGAGTGAGTCAGTATTCCTCAGGTGTGATGCCCCTATGAGGATTCTTACATTCCCTCAGTAGATGGACTATTGCATAAGTCCCATGCACATATAGGCAGCACTAGGTGGACTCAGTGGGTTTTTAACAAAAAGCATATAAAAAATGTGAAGGCAAATGGCCTAAGGAAATGGATGGAACTGGAGCAGAAAGAATGGGGTGATTTGAATGACCACATTCACAAAACACATTATATACATGTATAAAATTCTTAACAGAAAGACATAAACAAAAATAATCTGAGCCTCCTTCTTCCCCTCTGCCATCAGCATCTTCATGCTCCCCACTGATTCCAGTATCTGTGTATTCTTGCTAACACCTGGAATTTACTCACCTTCACATGCAAGTAGTATTTGAAGCTAGACTATGCCATAATGGGATCTCATGCTGAAACTGCCATCTCACATCAACTTTCATATTTCTGAATTCTAGGCTCATACATAATAGTACTGCCCAATGGCTACTTCATTATTCTCTGCCTTGCTTTGTATTTTCACAGACTATTGTGACTTTAGAGTATTAGAAGGAGAAATGTTTTCATATTAGACACTAAAATGGAAAATCAACATATCCAGGAAGTAGGTTCTATTTCTTGATGCTCTACCAAATGAACTTGGAGGAGTTCCATAAAGTCCATGGATCTCTTCTACTATACAACTCTGCCATGGGAGTAATTACACTCACATCCATACAGGCACTAATTCAACAAACACTTGACAAGCCTCTGCTAAATGCCATATATTATTACTCCAGCTACTAAGAACTCACTGATGACTTATTTCTCTGGAAAGTTTCTACATGAAGACATTTGATTTGAAAACTAGTAAGTTCTGCCTTATCAGTGCTATTCAATCAGAAGGTATAGAGATATCTGTCAGAAGTATTAGAAGTGGTGAATATCATGGACTCCTATAGCCAGTGGAAGCTTGAAGAATGCACCATCATTTTAGGAAGTTAGAGTGTTCCTTATAACTCCTTCACTCTGGACTCCTGGACAATAAAATACAGTCACTACAGCCAGTTGTTAAAGAGGGGATAAACTTTTGACTCTGTATTAGTCACCTTTGTATTAAAAACAACAATAACAAAAACAAAAATAAAACAAAAAAGCCACCAAGGGCAAGGGCATGTGCCTATACAGTAAATACTTATTTCTCTATAGGCTGGAAGTCCAAGGTCAAGCTGTTGATGTACTTGGCTTCTAGTGACAGCTCTCCTCCTGACTGGTAGATAACCAACATCTTTTGTGCCTCACACACAGAAAAGAGACAAAGCTCTCTACTTCTTCATGAATTATAGTGAATTCCCATCATGTAGGCTCCACTGCCCCATCCTCAGCTCAACTTACCATTGCCTCTCAAATCTTTTGCATCCCAGCACTAGGGATTAGGGCTTCAGAAAGTAAATTTAGAGAAATACAAACATTCAGTTTATAGCTGATATTGATTAGTAATTCTAGTTTGTATAGGTTTATTTACTATGGTTTCATACATAATAATTATAGTCAAATGCAAATATGAATACCCATGAAGGCAGTATATATTCCATAGACAAGTTCTGATGAAGTTTGAATAGGAAAACATGGTTTGTCTGAAACACACTTAGCAAACTGAGCTTGCCTAGGGGAAGTTGCTGAGGAGGGGTACAGAGAGTGGGTGAAAAAGCCTGGAGAACAGAATGACAATGGCCTTTAAACAGCTGCTGGGATCAGACCATGCTCACCTCATCAGTCATATAAGAAACAGAGCAGGAGGCCAGGAGGTGGTGGCACAGGCCTTTAATCCCAGCACTTAGGAGGCAGAGGCAGGTGGATTTCTGAGTTTGAGGCCAGCCTGGTCTACAAAGTGAGTTCTAGGACAACCAGGGCTATACAGAGAAACCCTGTCTCGAAAAAAGAAAGAAAGAAAGAAAGAAAGAAAGAAAGAAAGAAAGAAAGAAAGAAAGAAAGAAGGAAGGAAGGAAGGAAGGAAGGAAGGAAGGAAGGAAGGAAGGAAGGAAGGAAGGAAAGAAAGAAAGAAAGAAAGAAAGAAAGAAAGAAAGAAAGAAAGAAAGAAAGAAAGAAAGAAAGAAAGAAAGCGAGCAGGATAACAGATTGTTTTATGAGTGGGTTCCTTCTTTCCTTTCACCTCAACCCAAGGGAAGCTCTCCTAGTTGAGTGAGCCTTGGCTTTTTTCCCAGAGAAGGTGATGAAACACCAGAAAGGTTTCTTGTGTTAATTCTTCTTTATCATTAAAAGAGATGGGGAAGGAACACACTTGCAGTAGTTCCCAACATCTTTTTCAAACACACTATGACAATTTAGTCTGCTCTAGCATCTAGCAGAGCAAAGCTAGGCATCAGTCCATCTGCATGTGGACTGCATCTGAATGCCTGTACTACAGAAAAACAGGCCCCATTTCTGTCTGTGGTTCACAAATTTCTTCTCAAAATTGTGTCTCCACATATCTAATTCTGCCATCCTAACTCACATAAAATGGAGTCTCACTTTGCTGTATTCTATGTTCCTGTCTTCATGTCTAATCCCCACCCTAGACTATGTTCCAGAGTCCCTGTGCTACCTAGTCTTATGTCAACTTGACACAAGCTAAAGTTATCTGAAAGGAGAATACTCAATAGAGAAAATGCCTCCATAAGAGCCAGACATAAGGATTTTTGGTTGATCGTGGAGGGACCAGTCCATTGTTGGTGGTACCAGCCTTGGGCTGCTTGTCCTGGGTTTTATAAGAAAGCCGACATCAAGCCACAAAGAACAAGCCATTAAACAGCATCTCTCCATGACCTGTACATCAGTTCCTGTCAACAGTTCCTGCTCTGTTAGAATTTCTGTCCTGACTCCCTTTAATGATAAACAGCAATATGGAAGTGTAATCCAAAATAAACCCTTTTCTCCCCAGCTTGTCTTTTGGTCATGCGGTTTTATCGAAGCAAAAGGAATCCTACGACAGTCTCCATGCAACTGCCCTGCCCACCACCCTAGAAAATTGTGCTGTCCCTATCCCTAACTTCTCACATGCAAGTTTTATCTCCCTACTGTGTGCATCCCAGAGGATCTTATCTGTAAAATGGAGATCATTCCAACAACCTTGCCTTCTCCAGCCTATGTTTCAAATGTCAAGGTGAGGATGTTTCAAGGTAGTACAGATGAGAGCATTATGAATTTCTAAAAGATGTGAAGCTGTACTGGCTAGTTTTGTGTCAACTTGACACAGCTGGGGTTATCACAGAGAAAGGAGCTTCAGTTGAGAAAATGCCTCCATGAGATCCAACTGTAAGGCATTTTCTCAATTAGTGATCAAGGGGGAAAGGCCCCTTGTGGGTGGGACCATCTCTGGGCTGGCAGCCTTGGGTTCTATAAGAGAGCAGGCTGAGCAAGCCAGGGGAAGCAAGCCAGTAAAAACATCCCTCCATGGCTTCTGCATCAGCTCCTGCTCTCTGACCTGCTTGAGTTCCAGTCCTGACTTCCTTTGGTGATAAACAGCTGTATGGAAGTGTAAGCTGAATAAACCCTTTCCTCCCCAACTTGCTTCTTGGTCATGATGTTTGTCCAGGAATAGAAACCCTGACTAAGACAGAAACCAAACTGTCATGCCCAAGACCCTTCATCTGGTGAGCCACAGAGTAACCTGGAGGGCTTGTGAAAACCAACTTGGGAGTCTTTCACTGTCTGGGATGAAAATAACTATTCTTAATGACTTCACCCTTAACTGAAGGGTAATTACTGCTGCATGATGAAGAATCACATCCTGAAATGTGTACCCTAAACTAGTCTTGCCTTGAGTAAAGTGCCTATTGTATACCACCAAAGCCATCCCCTTTCTGAGTTAAACAGAATGACCATACAAGCTACACTCTACTCCTGTCAGAGGTTCCCAGAACATAAGAAACACAGGTCTTGTTATGGTCTTGGTTGGTGTGTGAGTGCTAAGCTGAGGAACCCCGATGAAGGCAGAGTATCAAGATGGAGGAGTTGCACAGATGACAGTATGACAGCCTCCAACTGAACAGGAAGGGGATGTGAATCATAGCAGGCAAATCTGAGAAACAATATTATGACAGGGCATTTCGAGCCCATGGAGCTCAGCTCTCCCCCATGACAGGCTCTGTTATCCACCATAACAAAAGCATATCGTGTGCTCCCTGTAACCCTCCAGGGAATATGTCATCCCTGATCTCCTGACAAGCTAATGGGAATTTTTTTTCTCTCAGTCAGGAGGAGACCACGCTCCTTGATGTCATTCAGAGTGTGGCTGTTGCTGATAAGAGCATAATTTCCCTCAGAAAATGTACTGCTCCTGCCCTCTCATTCACTGTGCGATTTTTCCTAATGGATGGTGGGGTGAATAACAACCTTCTATAATACTGCTTTAGTAGGTAGGCACACACTAGTAAATGAAGGTCCAAGTCCAGCTTCTCAATGGCTCAGTCATCCACTCACATGTGCCACACAATGGTCTTGAGTGAGAAGCAAACGTGGAGAGGCTTCATATGCCTTACTCTGGTAGTCCAGTACTCTCTCCTCCAAAACCTCTGGGGCTACAACTCCCCACCTGTAGATCACCTGACGGCAGCGTCTGTCTCCAGAATCTCTGTGGAAAAGAGGAAAGTGCAGAACAATCGATGCTTGCAGTTTCTGGATGTTATGTCTTGTAACCTCTCCTGAGGACCTTACTACTCCCTCGCTGCGTCACAGAACAGTCTGGGTTTCTCAGATATGCAAGTGACTCATTTTCCATCCATCAGAGATGAGACTTAAATAAATAAAAAGGTACTTCGTGGGGCGGCTGGGCCTAATGATAAGCAATTATGGGAAGCCAAATGAAGGCAGTGCTTTGTGCTGGGCCTGTGAAATTGGTTAAGCAAAAAGAATAATAGCCCGTTTCAGTGATTCATCTCCTTGCTCATTTCAGAGGGAGCATTATCTCAGTTAAGTGATGCAATTAATATGAAAATGAGGGACTCATTGTTTAAGGAGATGAGGGGAGAATGGGGAGGGGCCTAGATGCCACAGTGGGAAAGAATAAGGGCCACTGAGATGGAAATTTGCATAGGTCAGTAGCAATGTGACGCCTTTAGCACACATTCGGAGCTTAGCTTGCATTGTAATACATTGTCATTAAATTCTCATTAGAGTGACCTATGTCCAACACAATTCAATTTTTCAGAATATTAATGATAAAAAGTTAATTATACTAAGGTGGAAACCTTTTGTACTGAGCCCTAAAACAAAACAGAGAGAGGCCACTGTGAGGCCCTTCGGCAGTCTGTAGGTTGGGCCAGGGAGGCTAAATTTTCTGTTTTATTACCCATAACATGACCTGTAGGGTATAGAGTGTGTGTGTGTGTGTGTGTGTGTGTGTGTGTGTGTGTGTGTGTGTGCATGTGTGTACTTTGTAGATCTTTTGTAACAAAGTCAGGGTGACAAATAGGGTATTTCTCTATATATACTATTACCAGTTGACATTCTTGAACACATAACAGTAAGACAACAGAAAAAGACCTTGGAAGTTTCATCCCTTGGGCTAGATTCTGATTACATATATGTTACCAGCTTACCTGGTACCTGAACATATCATTTCATATCCACTGGACTCTGAGTGTAGAGGAAAGGGGGAGAGGGAATGCATTTCCTAGCAGAAGATTCCATCTAGCTTCTGTGTGTTCTCACTTAGCTCTGTATCACTGAGCCAGTGGCCAAACCCCTTGGAATTTCAGCATCTTCATGGATAGAGAACAGGCACAAGAAGCTATAGTGGATATTCTACCTTAACTATAGCCAGATTTTTTTACCCTAAGCGAAGGAATGATGGAGGCTTATTATCCTCTTCATTGCTGTGATGTCAGAACCTTACCTTACCACACAGGTAACAGAAAGAACATCAGTTACCCTCCCAAACTAGATTTCCCTTTTACCCTTCTTAAAACATAAGGGAAACATAGCTGCCAAGCATTAGGTAGAGAGAGAAAAAATTAGAGATCTCCATCAGGTCCTCCCCTTGGAGTTTGGGAACTCCATGGTTGAGCAGGAGAAAGAATTATAGGAGCCAGAGGGGTAGAGGACACCAGGAAAGAGCAGTCCACAAAATCAACTGAGTAGGGCTCAGAGAAGCTCACGAAGACTAAAAATAGCAATCACAGTGTGTGCATGTGTCTGCATATATGTTATGGTTGTATAGCTTGATGTTCAGGTTGGACTTCTAACCATGGGAGTAGGGTTGTTTCTGATTCTTTCACCTGCTTTTGAGACATTTTTCCTCCTAGAAGTTTGCCTCACCCAGCCCTGATATGAAGGCTTGCGCCCATTCTTATTATAACCTGTTATGCTGTGTTCAGTTGATATCCCTGGGAGTCTTGCTATTTTCTGAAGGGAAATAGAAGAACAGTGGATCTGCAAGATGGAAGGGGATGCTGGGAGGAAGAGAGGGAGATGAAAGTACATTTAGGATTTATCATATGAGAGAACAAATTAAAAATTTAAAGTAGGAGGTCTAGATCTTTATGTGAGGAAAGTAATGACGATTCCTGTCTCTCTCTACATTACCCAGTGGTGGAAAATCGTAAAATAAGGACTGGGAAGCCAAGTAAAGGTGACTAAGTCCCTTAGAAATGGAGTGAAGGTAGACAGAGGAGAAATCAACCCGGGTAAGCGTGCTAAGCCAACAAGCGTTAGGAAAACATGATGGTACCTCGGCCATCTCAGGTGGGATAGGAACTCAGTAGCATACAGAATAACATAAGACTTGGATTCTGAAAATAAAAGCAGCTGTGGGCCTCGATTTTGAGCTTTTTATAGTATAAACATACCTTCATTGTCACTTATATAAACACATCGGAGAATACTGCTTCGCCAGTAGAAGCAGGAAAACTTAATTTGTAGTAAGTATGCAAAGCCCACATTGATGCCTACCTGACAGAGAACTTTACCTGCCCCTGTGGTGGCAGTGGAGGACTTAACATCAGGAAGCAACATGGCCTACAGGCTCTGTACACATTCAGTTTCATAAGGTAGACTATACTAGGCTCGGCGGGCAGAGAGTGTGTGAGCATCTGGGTTGCAAATCAAAGAGAGAAGGCAGAATGAGAGACCAGAGTGCGAGTGGCGGGAGGAGTCTCTAGAAAAGAAGTTGTACTCGTTCAGTAAGCAGTGGGTAGGAGGCCGTTTGAAGATAAAAAGGGATGTGCAGACATGATGGGAGTGTAAAACAACAGACAGGAAATTAAAATGGTAGGATAGCAGAGATTAGAGAACAGTTAGGAAGAAGAGTGAAATCAAAACAGCCTTGTCCCCATTGGTTGTCACTTATATGCTTCCTGCTGTGACACAAAGTACTCCTGACTTCATCTGTAAGCCTTGGGAAGTATCCAAAAGCAGTAGTCTTTTTTGTTATGAATGAACCTTCAACTAGCTTGACTGATTTTATAGATCAAAACATTCATAAAAACACAGTGCATTCCAGGCCAATGGCTCCTGGGCTTGGGTTATCATACAGATGACCTAACATGCACATGACATATCAGATAAAAGTCTTTGACGTCAGAGCAGGTGATGAGGACTTTCAACAAGCAGTCTAGATCAGTCTAGCAAGTCAGACAGAAGAATGCTTGAAGAAATGAGCAATTTAGACAAGATTGTCCTGTAGACCCCAACACGGTCTACTTTCTTGTGAGACAAGCACTAAATATAATATCTGTGCTTTGCCACTTTCCTAAAATATTGGCCTTGTTTACAAACACATTCATTAAACATGTTTACGAATTATATAAAATAAGCACATACATGAAGAATGGGAGAAAGTTCCGGGCAGTGGTCAAAGAACTGAGTATGCTAGGTGGTTCAGGCCTGGATGCCAGGAGTAGAGGGAGAAATGTTCCACAGGGGTACACAGCATTGAGAATGAAATAGATTTTCAGTTTCACAATCATGAAAGACTTTGCACTTGAACTAAGCCCTCAAGGGATGTGCAGTATCTACACAAAAAAGCAGCATTTTTCCATGCAAAGGGCACAGCATAAACACATGGAGAAGTGAGAATGTCCATGGCACTGTCAGTGGGTGACAAGGATTCCAGTTTGTCGGGCACATCGTCTAAAGCAGACTACTGAAGGCCTTGAGCATCTTGCATGGACATCAACCTATTTGTTGGTGGGCTATGGGCAAACATTGAATATGTGGAGAGTTGAAAGTAGGCAGAACTTAGGCTTATTATAGAGCAAGCCAAAAATTAAAGAGGCAGAAAAATAGGACTCAGGACATATACTGGGAAAATGAGGCAGACATTGAGATCCAAAGAACCTCCTACAAAATTATATAAGAACCCTGGGTAGAGATGAGAGATACCACATATAACATTGAGAGGCCAAAAGAGCAGGAAACAAACTTGGGAGGAGTGATTGGGAGTAAGGTTGAAAGGTTGATTGGGATATATTATATAAAACTTCCAAATAATCAATAAAAATGTTACATTAAAAAAAAAGGAATGAGCAACCACTTTCACTCTAGAGAGGAATCAATATAATAATTCTGTTCTCATTTGTCACTTAGAAGATGCATATCTGAGTCTCAGTTTCCTCCTCTGTCAAATGACATTAATGTGCCCTCTAATAATCTTCCCCATGACTATTACAGCATAGGTCATGAGGGCAATCAGGCAATGTTTCAGTGGGGCCACTGTGAGGCTGACAAGGGCTGTTCCTAAGGAAGGGAAGGCAATAGGAGACAACCTGTAGACGAGTGACATTGGAGAAGGGGAGACTGCCCTCAACTTCTCTAAAGCCTTTTTCCCCCTCTCAGCTGTTTGAAGCTCTCATGAAGTCTGCTGCACAATTCAAACACCCTTAAATCAACTGCCAATCTGTGTCTTTGCTGTATTAGGCTTTAATCTATCCTCCACCACTAATAGGTCTCAGCTCGTACTTCCCAACCAGGCACACATTCCAGTAGCAGGGCGTATTTAGGAAGTGACATAAAAATCTACATCCTACCCAGAGCTTGATGTCTCCCGGCAAGTCGGTGACTGATGCAGATTTTCTTCTGAGGAAATGGTGACATCTTCTCTGACAGGAAGAGGGGAAGAGGTGCAATATGTAGATCCGTGGGGACAAGACTGGGACTGTAAAGCTGAAGATATATTTTAGTTCTTTCCTTCAGGCAAAGGAGGCTGTAAAAAGAGTCATGATTCAGCGCTTCAGAGATGTGTGTGAGCCCATGGGGGCCTTGGGCAGTATTTCCTGTGGAGTCCTCTACTTGCTTTCAGTTCATCTTTCTCCCCATTCTGCTTCCCAGACCTCTGTCAAGATCCTCACTCAAGGCCCCATCATGATTCATGTACACATGAATACCACACAGAAATTTCAAATTCTGAGTCCCCACTCACCCAAACAGTGATTCCTAGCTCCAATACCTGTTTGTTTTCTCTTGTTTGCTCTCTGAAAACCCATAGCCCAGATCAGGGTTCAACCCTTTACTCCTTACTTGCGATCCCAAAGTTGAGCCTGGTTACAGGATTATCTCCAGTCCAGAAGTTGATCCTCCATGCTGAATGACGGATACTTGCCTGAGAAGAACAAGAGGACACCTGCATGCATCCACAAGTCCTGAGTCACAACCTGGAACTTCGTGCTACACTCCAGAACTCAGTGTGAGACTGAAGGTCAGCAGGGACAGTCCCTGCAGCCAACTGCTACACCAGTAGGTGACACTCAGAAGATTTGTGGAGAGACCAGAAAACCGGGATGTTAATTAAGTTCATTATATTCTGTACTAATGAGATTAATTGACTTATGGCTAGTTATAAGCTCACTCTCCTTTGTTCTGCAATGCTAATTATACTTATTCATTTCTACAGTTGCTAAATTGTAAGATACACTATATTATGAAAGAAAAAGATTTTCATGCCTAGTGCTAAGCTGTGCAATGGAAAGTGTAATTTAAAGTGGTTAAAACGTACATAAGAAAGGCAGCACCAAGCCAGGCGTGGTGGCACACGCCTTTAATCCCAGCATTCGGGAGGCAGAGGCAGGCAGACTTCTGAGTTCGAGGCCAGCCTGGTCTACAAAGTGAGTTCCAGGACAGCCAGGGCTACACAGAGAAACCCTGTCTCAAAAAAGCCACACACACACACACACACACACACACACACACACACACACACAAAGGCAGCACCAGTCTCCCTCATTTGTGGTTCTTAGTTACCTGGATAAGAAACCACAAAGGTGAATGTCCATGACACTTGGCAGTCTGCCGCTGTCCTTGCTTTGAGCTTTAAGGTGGTCTCTGAATGTTCTGGACCAAGTTAGAGATCCAAGATCATCCAGAATCTATTCTTTCAAATACATTTCCGGGACTCCAAACCTTTGTAGTTCCCAAAATCATGCTCAGAGACTTATCTTCAAAGAGAAAAATTATCACCACCACCACCATTTTCAACAAGCCTTGTATTTCTGGTGGGTAGCATGAATCAAAATAACACCTACATGCACAGCATAGACAACACCAACCAAAAGCAGTCAGTTCCTGTGAGCTCTTCATGGCATTAACTCTATTTTTATCTAAGCCAAAAGTTTCCCAAAGTCCAATAGACCTGGCTATGGGAAGTCCACGTCCAAGCCAGTTTCTACCATCTAAGCAAACTTCATCTATTTGGTTTGGGAGAGATTAAAACAACCCAACATGTCACTCCTTGAGGGACATAAGCACACATTGTCCTCACACATTAGACAATAGCAATGACAAGTTGCCTTAACAGCTAATAGCAATACCACTGTGAAAAACCCAATATGTTTAT
Organism: Mus minutoides; assembly: GCA_902729485.2. Lineage (NCBI taxonomy): Eukaryota > Metazoa > Chordata > Mammalia > Rodentia > Muridae > Mus > Mus minutoides. The sequence goes on from LR749733.1 coordinate 225,650, forward strand.
TTTACAAGAGGATACAGGTCACACATTTTAGATCTCAAAAACTGCACCCAAGTTGAAATATGATGTTTCCTGTGACACCTTCTAAATATATGATGAAAAGAAGAATGCCTATGGGTTCAAGCAGCTTCCCTGTTTTCTCCTTCAACAGATTCAGAGCATCAAGTCTTAAATCAGGGTCCTTGATCCATTTGAAGCTGACTGTGTGCAAGGAGAGCCACGAGGATCAAATTTCATTCTGCTATGTACAGCTATCCCATTTGACCAGCACCATTTGTTGAAGATGCTCTCTTTTCTCCAATGAGTGTTTTCAGCCTCTTGGTCAAACATCAGGTGGTTAGAAAAACATGGACTTATATCTGGGACTTCTATTCCATTAGCCAATATTTCTGTTTCTGTGCCAGTATGATGCTGTTTTTGTTAATATAGCTCTGAAATATAATTTGGAATCAGGGATGGTGATACCTCTGGGAATATTGAGTATGATTCTTTGATTATTCGTGGTACTTTTGTGTGTTTCCATTTGCATTTTAAGACTTAGTTTTATTTTTTTTTAATTTCTATGACAAATTACACCCTAATTTTGATGAAGATTGAATTTATTACTCTGTATTGTTTTTGGTAGGATGGCCATTTTCAAAATATTAAATCTATCAATCCTACAGCATGAAAGGCCTTTCTTGTGGTATTTTTGGCAGTTACTTTCTTGAGAATTCTACAGTTTACATTGCAGATGTGTTTCTTTTTGATGACTGTATTTATTCATAGATATTTGGGGAACATTGTGAATGGAATTGTTCCTCTCACTTTGTTGTTACTATGCTTACATTAGTATACAGGAAAACTATTGATTTTTTATAAAGTTATCAGTCCTTAATGCTAAAGCATGAGACTCCCACAGAAACAGCACCTGTTAATCTTGTGTAATTGACATCTCCCAGTTTTCAGAAAATTCTCAGCTAGTCTGCAGCATGTAACAGAGAACAGAGCGAGTCAAATTTAACTTTATCTCATACTTTCATAATAGGATAATTATCCAATTAGAACGTGCTTTACTTCACTATTAAATCAAGAGCATTTGTCTCTTTCAAATCTTTCACAGGAAGTCACACAGGAAGGTAACTCAGAACGCTGCACCTCTGTGAAAAAGTGTCTTCAAGTCCCATTTGAGAGTTTCCTGTCTCTACAGGACTAACTCTTTGCTATTCCCCTTCAATTAAGACTTTTAAAAATGGAAAGCAACATGGTTTTTGATACACATTTTTCTTCCCAAGGAAAAGCCTTGAGCTTTTTCATTCTATTTTAGCCAAAAAGTCACAACACAAGGTCTTTAATAGAAACATAGAGTCCAGTGAAGAATCCTTCCTTGATGATGCTACTTCTGTTAAACCTTACACATAAACATATACATACCTGCACACACATATACATACATACACACACACATACATAAACACACACACACACACAAACACATGATTGACATGCTTAGACTTCTGACTAATGATTAAACTCAAACTAAGTAGATAAAATCGTCAGTTTTTGAGGGGTAGCTGGCATCTTCAATGCATGGATATTAGCCAACTATTCCTGTATGCAGGCTTTAAAAACGTAAGGCAGTAAACAAAGTTGGCTTTAAAAGATTTTCCTGGAACTAGTTTAGGCAACTCAGCTACCACCCACAAGTTGCCAGCAGTTCTTTGAGAGAGGCTTTGCTGTCCAGAGCTTACACAAAAAATGACAAAGTCAGCAACATCAGGGTGAGATTCAAAGCTCTCACCCTCTCCCACCTGGCTGCCTCCCAGGTATTAGAAGAGTCCTCTGGCTTTCTCACCTTAGCTGCTTCTGAGAGATGTGGTGCAGCCACTCCGCTGATCTCCAAGGAGACTTCTCTCCACATCTACCCTTGAGTTCTCCAGTCAGCAATGACAGGAAGCGGCTGTCTTTCCTTTCTGAAAATGTCACAGAGCCATCTTCATAGAGAAAAGGTGAGGCTGACATTCTACTTTCCTTGTGACTCCCAGGAGAACATTTAATCCTTCTGACCTGGTAGCTATTTAAAAGAAGCCAATCTTGGTTCTTGTCAGTAGTGACAGCCAGCACTTTGTCTTATGGGCCTGAGTGTGGGCACCTTTGCAGTGGCGGGGGTCGGGGTGGGAGGGAGAAACTATGGCATTGAAAAAGAAAATTCAGTTTATTCATTAACACTCAAACATAAGTGTTCCTTCATCATTTATAGACAAAATAACCTCACAGGTTTCTCTCTCCACAGATTAATTCTAAATCCCTCCCCTAAATGAAGTGTTGTAAAATTAACAAATTTGAAAGCAAAAGACCCATGGACATTAATTGATAACTACACAGATGGTGACCTTGGTGTTTTTCTTGTGCTATCAAATGTCCCCTAATAAATCTTAATATATAAAATCACTCTCACTTGAGATAAAAATCTGAGACCAAATCATAGACCCAGGTAATTATTTTATTCTGAGATCTTGCAGACCACCTCTGGATATGGGCTAAGTATTATATTTGGAGGCTGCCACAGGATGAGACACAAAATGACAGCTGAGCAGCATTTTACTTTTCTAATTTGTTTTTATTCTGCACCAAATATTTGGGTTTCCAAGATGGTTGGCCAGCCCACACATCTGTGTCACCTGAAGCTGGCAAACAATGTCAGCTCCCTGAGGAGGACACTTGTAGTCTGTTATCCCCTGAGTAGTGTTAATGATGGAGTGGAGCCTGGCAACAAGTAGGTGCACAATAAATACTGTTGAGTGTTTTAACAATAGGCACACTCACTTAATTTACACTCTTCCACATACTGGAAATTTCATCTGTGTCAGTGAGCTGAAGAATCCAATAAAGTGGGTTAAAATGGATAAATTAACAAAAGTAATGAAGTCCAACTGAAGGACAAATTTTACACTGTCTCACTATACGTGGAACCTAAAATAGGTGGCCTTAGGAAGATTAAACTCAAGTAGACATAAATCCTGTCATCACACATGTATATACCAGTACCCACATGGGTGCCTACACAAACACACACAGAAAGAGAGAGAGAGAGAGGGCACATGAGAAAGAGAGACAGACAGACAGACAGACAGAGATTTTCTGACTGCTGAGTTGGGATGGTCCTTTTAAATTTTTTCATCTGAGACAAATTCCTCCTCGGCCTCATTCTAGTCAGGACTCCTCTGTCTCCTTACCTAGTGAACCAATTCTTTGTGTCATCACACCTTCTCCTCCAATCTGCATTTCCACGTACCCTGTCTCAGCTTTTTGCATAGATAATATAGGTTTTTTTTTTCTTTTTAATCATACTCTTCACATGACTCAGAATGTATTTCTTTCCTTGTCTAACTCCTTCTCAGTCTAACAATCAACTCTCAGGTTGTATAGAAAGCTTGCCTTGAACTTCCAGGTCCATTCAGGCCACCATAAGCAAAAGCTACTTCCCACATTATAAAATAAGTATTACTTGCATTACCATCTCTGCAGCTCTTTGCACCCGGGTGTCCAGATTATACACCTGGACATCCCTGACAATGATTAGACTATGACAGATGAGCGAATACATGACTGGCTAACACATTGTCCAGACAGACACCAAGCTGGGAAGGATCAGTCCTGTCAGCAAGAAGTAAACATGTATTTCTACTGAACTTTCTTGGTAATGGGACACAAGCTAAGCCTCTCACACCAAACGTCTGTCTGTAGAACGCTGAGACATTTTGAGAGTAGAGGTTACACCAGAAGCAAACATTGTTTGTTAATACCTTGTCATAGAAGCAAAGGCCCTAAGGCTATGTTGGTGCAGAAGAATAATGCAGACTCGTGGTTACACAACTGGTCCTGGGGTGGGGTGGGGGTCTCCACATGGGGCATGGAAGTGGCTGCCTCCAGAGGATGCAATGGCTGCTTTGCTGTTTCTCACTTCACTCTTTCTCCTTGTCATTCCATAAGCATTGATTAAAAAAAAAAAAAAAAAAAAAAAAACCCTTTCATGCACAGGGCTAAGCACAGAAATCTAGAAATCACAGACCAGACCCTCATGGCAGAGAAATTCATGGTGGAGCAAACTATAACAAACCTACTAGGTGCAAAGATACCAAAGACATAAAGCTGTGGACAGCAAAGTCCAGCCAATGGGAGTTTCTCTGTATTTACCTATCTGCCTTTCCAAATCCTCTTTTCAACATTGTCCATCCTGCTATGCCCTAGGGAAGCTGAACTCCTGTAACCATGCTAATAGGCTCTGACTTTATTTGGCTTTATTTGACTGACTTTATTTGTTTAGTGTTGGTGCGAATTGGACAAAAGGGATGGCATTCATTGGTCACCAGCAGCATAGGACTGGAACAAGCCAGAAAGTCTTGATAGGCCTTTCCTACACCATTTCTACTATCAATAAGTTTTTTTTTTCTAACTCACTCTTTCAAGCTTATCATGGCAATCGTATTTTATGATTCTCAGTCATTTCACCCTTCCCTCCGCCTCACCTTGCTAAGCCCTGCTCCCAGCTTTGTAAATGATCTCTTTTCAAATCACTCAAATACGAGTGTGCCATCTGCTTCTTACTGGAATCTTGCCTAATTCAGTGATCTCCTAGGGCAGGTGTGACAACATTGATAAACAAGGCCTGGAAGGAGGAATCCCTTCGGGTAAGGGAATGAACACAGGCAGTTATCCACTGGGTAAGGGGGAGGTGGGAGAGTCAAAGCCAAATGTTTCAGGTTGTTGGCATTCATTCCAGGCAGTTGGTTGAGGGCATCTGAGAATCCATGTATAAAGGGCACCAGATTTGAAGGGCCAGAAAAGGTTCCTTTCTGTCCAAATAATATCTAGAGCATAGGTCAGTGACTCTGATTGGGGCCAGGTATCCAGCAAGAAGCTTTCATGAGCATAACCCTTCAATACAAGTTCCACTTCTCATGCCATCCTGAGACCTTGTAGAAAATAGCAGGATAGTTAGCCACTTCAAGTGCTATAAGAAAAGGTTCCTTCCTCAGAGTCATAGTCTGTTATGACCAATAAAAAGACCAACGAGAACTCTGCCAAGTCACCACAAAGACAAGAAGGGCTCTCCAGGCCTGTAAATGTTACCTGCAGTCTGACAAAGGCAGGGAGGCAGAGCTGCCAGTGTGCAGATGTGCCTTAGGAAACAGCTCACAGCAGGCTCACAGCACACAGTACCATCAGATACCACAACCACACTGCCTTCTTCTTGATTCTGCCTCCCTGAAAATGCCTTGGAATCATGATTTCACTTCCTAAGTTGTGTTTCTGAAAATAAAGAAAAAATGTACATATATATGTATGAATGTGTCTGTGTGTATTATATATCATATATATATATATATATATATATATATATATATATATATATATATATATATACACACACAAATGTACATACAAATAAATACATTGGCATTTGTTATTATTTTTAACCTTCTATGAGTGCTTTTAGCAGTGGTCAGACCCCTTCCCCAAGTATCATAAACTTAAAGTCCTACTCTGCCTGAATTCATGCAAAGCCCATGTCAATCACATTTCTTTTTTTTTTAAATTTATATCTTCTTCATTTACATTTCAAATGCTATCCCAAAAGTCCCCTATACCCTCTGCTGCCCTGCTCCACAACTCGCCCACTCCTGCTTCCTGGCCCTGGCATTCCCCTGTACTGGAGCATATGATCTTTCCAAGACCAAGGGCCTCTCCTCCCATTGATGGCCAACTAGGGTATCCTCTGCTACATATGCAACTAGAGACACAGTTCTGTGGGGTACTGGTTAGTTCACATTGTTGTTCTTCCTATAGGCTTACAGACCCCTTTAGCTCCTTGGGTACTTTCTCTAGCTCCTTCATTAGGGGCCCTGTGTTCCATCCAATAGATGACTGTGAGCATCCACTTCTATATTTGACATAAACTGACATTGCCTCACAAGAGACAGCTATATCAGGGTCCTGTCAGCAAAATCTTGCTGGCATATGCAATAGTGTCTGGGTTTGGTAGCTGATTGTGGTATGGATCTCCAGGTAGGGCAGTCTCTGGATGGTCCTTCCTTCCATCTCAGCTCCAACCTTTGTCTCTGTAACTCCTTCTATGGGTATTTTGTTCCCCATTCTAAGAAGGAACAAGTATCCACACTTTGGTCTTCCTTCTTCTTGAGTTTCATGTGTTTTGCAAATTGTATCTTGGGTATTCTAAGTTTCTAGGCTAATATCTGCTTATCAGTGAGTACATGTCATGTGTGTTCTTTTGTGATTGGGTTACCTCACTCAGGATGATATCCTCCAGATCCATCCATTTGCCTAAGAATTTCATAAATTCATTGTTTTTAATAGCTGAGTAGTACTCCATTGTGTAAATGTACCACATTTTCTGTATCCATTCCTCTGTTGAGGGACATGTGGGTTCTTTCCAGCTTCTGGCTATTATAAATAAGGCTGCTATGAACATAGTGGAGCATGTGTTCTTATTACAAGTTGGAACATCTGGGTATATGCCTAGGAGAGAGGTATTGCTGGATCTTCTAGTAGTACTATGTCCAATTTTCTGAGGAACTGCCACACTAATTTCCAGAGTGTCAATCACATTTCTTAAGAAGAAGCCATAAATGCCAGTTAGTCTCAGTCCTGGGTAGCCAACTGTCCCCTGAAAACATGAAGCACCACTGTGGGCTGTCACCCACTATAAACCTGGATTGTTTAAAAATCCTAACTGCCAGCTCCCATCTCTGCCAAGATAATGAATTATTTAATTCACCTTCAAGACTTCCTTTTAGTCTATTTTATTCATTTTTAATATTAATTTTTCATTCCAATTGATAAAAATATGTATGTTTATCATGTACCACTTAGAGTTTCAAACCACGCATATTTGGTGGTATGGCTAAGTTGAACTAATTACCATTCACTATATCTCAGGTACTTATCATTTTGTAATGAGATTCTCTAATCTGTTTTTCCTCCATAGTCTCACACTGGCCCATTGTCATTCTTGACTGATTCTGCCAGTCACTGTATTTGCTACCTCTGTCAGACTAGAGCAACCTGCAAATCTGATAAGCAGATGTGACCCAAGCGACTGATAAAAAATGTTAAATAGGTCACCTTTCAAATCTCAGCTCTGTCCCTTTTCCTCTAAGGCATCAAGCATCGAACTGTGGAGACCATGATGACAGATGTATGTGTAACAGAATGACTTTTGCTTCCATCTCTGAAGTCTCCTGTTCCTGCTAACATAGGAAAAGATAAAAAAAAAAAAGTCCTTGTCACAAGATGTCTCATAGTCTTGACACTAAAACATTCCCTCAGTTTATTCTGCTACTGTAGATCCCTGGGGCTTCCAGGACAGTCTGCTGCTACATCATACTGATCTATCTTCCTGGTTTTTTGTTTGTTTGTTTGGTTGGTTGGTTGGTTGGTTGGTTGGTTGGTTGGTTGGTTGGTTGGTTTGGCTTGCTTTTAGACTTAGGTAGTTGTACCTCATTTTGCCCAAATAATTACTTGTTTTTAGCCTGTTGAGCTCTCTGGGTGTCCTGAAACAATACATGAGATAGCTTTCTTGACTTAGCTTTCTTATAACTCTCTGATAGCTCCTAAATCCTATTTCTCTTTCTATGTGGTTCAAACAATAAAAACTACCTGGAAGATTCTCAGTATCTTCTGTGGATGGTGCTCAATGTCTTCAATCTGGAAAACGTTTCTGAAAAAATATCAGGATACATTCAATATTCCCCAACCCCTCCTATTCAAGCACATGTCCAAGCAAACAGAAGACAAGGGGCATGAAAAATCTCTGAGCCCTTTAACAGAATGGTACCACCCCATATTTTCACCCAGAAGTGACACTGGTGATAAGGTCAGGCTGAAGGCACAGTAGCCCAAAGGGCAGAGCAGGAACCCCTCTGCTTCACTCAGCCTGTGTTGGAGGCAGCCCCATTGCTCCCCTAAGTCTATCTTCTTCCTCTTATAAGAGGAAGTTTTTCTAGAGCACATACAGCCTCCTTTCATGATGGCATTTCCAGCCCCTTTATTTCTAGACATGATCAGGAGACACAGTCTGATCAAGGAAATGTACAATGTCATGTGTGGGTAAATGAGACGGCTTAGCAGATAAAGAAGCCTTCTGCCAAGCCTGATGACCTGAGTTCAATCCCCATATGGTGGAAGTAAAGAATCTACTTGAGTAACTTGTTCTCTGACCTCCACCTAAATGGTCGTGTTTGCACTACCTTAAAGGAAAAATAGTAAATTATCTTAATCTTCATCTACTTCATGTGCTACTTCCATGGTATGGGAATGTTATGGCTGCCTTTCCAGCAGCTATTTAGGGTCTTACTATAAACTTCATGTTAGACATTAGCTTTGAGGATTGTGAAAGGGAAAGATGGAAGGTTGATCTTGGGGCCACTATATTGGGTCTTAAACTATCATTACATAGAGAACACATAATAAGTTATTTATGAAAGCCACATCCTAGCTTGGTTTTCATATCCTGTGATACTATCTTTCTCCAACAGCTTTAAATTTGAAAAGCCTTTTGTTTTCTAATGCTGTTTCTTTAACTCAAAAGAGGAACAGACACCATGGTGTACCCCCTTCAGTCACATGCCTTTGGTGAGCACTAGTCACATATGTATCACCAAGGCGACAAACAGAGCATGCAGGCAAAGAAAAGAGAAATTCAGCATGTAGGCAAAGAGAAGAGAAATTCAGCTCTATTTCCTGATCACCTTTCACTGATCTTTTGCTTTCTCTATTTTTCCTTGAACAGATATTTACAAGAACTAACAGAAGTGACTTTCTAAATAGAGCTAGAATTGTCAGAAGTAGCAATTTTAAAATATGACTATTTTTAGTACACAAAGGCCCAGCACGATTGAAATTTAAGAGAGTAGCCAGTGTTTCATCTGAAAGCCCTCCTATCTTGGCAACCATAACACATAAACTGTCAAGAAACCATCCTTTGAAAAGACCCCTTGCTAGAGGATAGGGTGCAAATAGCACACCATTGGGATCCACAGCACATGAGCAGTCTGAAGGAAGCCTAGCAGCTGCAGAGTGACAGAAGAAGTGACACTGAGCTTGTGAGGGAAGACACCTGTGAGATTAGCATTGCTCTAGACATCTGGAGGGTGAAATGGGGTCAACCAAGGCAGGGGAAGATGAGACCAGAAAGAGCAGAGATATTCAGAAGAGAGAATGCTTTGAATAGTCTAGCTATGGTCAGTGCTGAAAGAGACAAGTAACTGTTCGACCATCCATACATCTTATTTCAACTATATTGAGGAAACAACAGAGATGGGCAGGGGAGAGAAAAGATGCAGTTTATCTGATTGTTTATTTTCAAAAGAATTTCCTGCCACCTGAGCGAAGATGAGACAGGGCGAGAAGGATGGAGGAGTAGCCAGTGAAAGGTGACCCCGGCATCCCCTCAATAGCACAAAGGCACAGGGGGAGCTTTGGGTATGGAGCAGTACTGTTTGCAGCAATTTGACTGGGAATGTGCTTTGAAAGCAGTAAAGCAGTGCCAGCAGCAGATCCACCGCGGGAGCTGTGAACAGATATGAACTAACTATGGTGGAAGCTGAAGAACAGAGACAAGGGTTCTCTCACAGAGACAGGGACACTCTCCTGGTCCAGATTCTGAGCAGAAACCATAGACTCTGTAGCCGAAGGCCTTCTATTTGAGATTCAGATGGGAGTGTCAAAAACTCACATTTGGGGCCTTTTAAAGAGATGGCTCAGTGGGTAAAGCACTTGCATGAGGAACTGAGTTGAATGCATAGGACTCACTCATGTAAAAGCCAGACAGGATGATGCACTTCTGTAATTAGCCCATTCTTCTAATGTAAGATACAAGGGGAAGATGAGAGAATCCCTTGGAAGCTCATGGCTCAGGCATAACAGTGAACAACAAACCCTGTATCAAACAAGGTAGAAGACGGGATCAAGACCCAAAGCTGTTACTGACCTTCATGCGCCCATCATGTCCGTGTCACTAGCACACACACACACACACACACACACACACACACACACAAAACAAAGAATGCCTCGAAAGGTGCTCCTACTACTCTTATTTGTAGAAGAACAGACTGAAGTCCAAGGTTACACAGCAGAGCTCACCTCACATCTGAACAGATGAACTTTGCTTCCTTAAAAATCATATTTTAAACCTCCCCACTGCCAGAGCTCTGGCAAAGACCAGGTAAGATTACTGAGTTTTATGGCATTGTGGCAACCATGGTAGCACAGTCTGAGGACAGGTGGGGCATGGAACCTGTGAGCTTGAGATCAGTGTGCCTAGAGATGAGGTAGAGTCAGTTCTACTGGATGTTAGGGTCAGTTACATGCCTCAAAACAGGCTATTCCAGAGAGGATCACAGCCTCCCTGTATTGCCCTTCCTAAATAATTCTCCACGTAGTTCAAATGAGCTCATGGGGTCTCCAAACATCAAAGAATTGATGATTAATTCTTGGAGAACAGCTCAGCCTCCCCATTCAGGAAGAACTGTGGTTCTAGATATGTCCTGATGTCAAAGAGAGCACCAACTAGATCTCCACTAAAAGGGGGTCTGAGAAGCAAAGTTGCTTTCTGAGCCCTAAGTTACCAAGGCTAAAAGAAAGATAGGGACAAGCAGAACTAGGAGCCAATGAGGGAGAAGCATGTAATTAGCATGTGTGTTGCAAGTCTGAGGAAAATGTTACCTCTGCTACCATTTTCCCAGATCACCAAAGCCTTCAGACCTAATCCATCCTGTCTTTGGAAAGCAGCAAGAGGCAAGTTTACCAGATATTAAGAAACTTCAGAACCTGAAATAGCAATAGCAGACAAAGAATGACAGCAGATGCAATTTTACCTGCCTGAAGTGCTTTCCTCCCACCTGTAAAGCCTTTGCAAATTCCTGCTTTTGTTTATTGATTCCTCTCTCAAAGGATATAGTTTCTGTCCCCCTGACGCCTCTCTCTTCCTCCCCACATCCCCTCCCATCTGGATCCACTTCCTTTCTGTCTCTCATTAGCCCAAGAATCAATCTCTACCAAGCAGAGTTTGGTGTGCCCAGCTTTCACACAGAAGATGGCTCTCTCTCTCTCTCTCTCTCTCTCTCTCTCTCTCTCTCTCTCTCTCTAGCAAAATGAAAGTGGCCTAGTGGATGTTCAGTAGAGGTTGATTCTTGGGCTATAAGTTCACACCCTTAGGGTGGAAGTATAATCACCCCTGAAGCATTCTATCACTCTTCTGAATTCTAGACATCAAGGAAGGTTTAAGCTCCTTGTAGAAAATCAGCCATGTGCAGCAAGGTTGGTGTGACAAATCCCCACTATCCTCTGTGCTCACACTTGGCAGTTAAGATACTGAGGCACTGAATCATCCACCATGCTACAGGGACCCTTGCTCCACCATGTTCATAGCAGCCTTAGTTGTAATAGCCAGAAGCTGGAAACAACCTAGATGTCCCTCAACCAGAGAACAGATACAGAAAATGTGGTTCATTTACACAATGGAATACAATTTAGCTCTTAAAAACAAAGACATCATGATTTTTGGAGGCAAATAGATGGAACTAGAAATTATCATCCTGAGTGAGGTAACCCAGACCCAAAAGAATATGCATGGTATGAACTCACTGATAAGTGGATATTATCCAAAAAGTACAGAATACCCAGTATATACCCCACAGACCATAAGAAGTTTAACAAGAAGGAAAGTCCAAGTGAGGCTGCTTCAATTCTACTTTCAAGGGGAAACAAAATAATCATGGAAGGCAGAGGGAGGGAGGGACCTTGGTAGAGGGAAGGGAGGACAGGGAAAAGGGGGGACAGGATCAGGTATGGAAGGAACAGGAGAGAAATTACCCAGAGGACCACTAGACAGAATGAAAATATGCCACTTCTGGGGTTGGAAGTGGAGGGATCCTAAAGGGAGTCCCAGAAACTTGGGAGGTGAGAGACTCTCTAGACACAGTGGGGACGATCTTAGCCAACATGTCCAAACATGGGGAGAGTGAACCCAAAGAGTCTACCTTCAGTAGATAAACAGGACCCCAGGTGGAGAGACAGAGTTTACCAACCCACAGTCAAAATTTCTGACCCAGAATTGTGCCCATCTAAAAGAACTACAAGGATAAAAATGGAGAAGAGACTGAAGGAAAGGCTGTCCAGTGAACTGCACTAACTTGGGATCCATCTCATGGGGGCACATCAAAGCCTGACACTATTACTAATGCTGTGATGTATTTACAGACAGGAGCCTAGCATGGTTGTCTTCTGGGAGGCTCTACCAGCAGCTGACTGAGACAGATGCAGATACTTACACTCAGCCATTATACTGAAGTCACAGACCCCTACAGAGGAATTAGGGGAAGGATTGAAGGAGTTGAAAGGGAGGGCAACCCCATAGGAAGACCAGCAGTCTCAACTAACCAGTCCCTTGGAGCTCCCAGGGACTGAGCCACCAACCAGGCAGTATACACAGGCTGGCATAAGGCTCCAGCATACATATAGCAGAGGACTGTCTCTGTCTGGCCTCAGTGAGAGAAGATGTGCCTAATCCTGGAGAGACTTGAGGACCCAGAGAAGGGAAATATCCAGGCGGTAGGGAAAGGAGATGGGGAGCACCCTTTGGGAGGCCACGGGGAGAGGGAATGGGGTGAGTGAGGAACTGTGGGAGTGGACAGGGAGGAGGTCAACAACTGGAATATAAATAAAATAATTTTTAAAGTGTGTTAAAATTGAAATTTCCTTTTAAAACGTGTATGGATGGGGGTTAGACATGGAAGGGATGACCATGTATAAATCCTAGGATTAACATTAAAATAACAGGCATCTTATAAACTAAGCATCTACTGGTACTCTTAGAATTAATTCCTGTCTTCTGTCTGGGAGTCCTGCCAACTATTCTTTATGTATCAGTCATACTATGGGGAATGAAGATATGGACTAAGGTCCACCTTGTTCACTTTTATGGAAGTGAGATCTTCAGTTCCTGAACCAGCTTTGTTGTCAGCAGCAATAAGAGACCTTGAGGAAGGGATGGGAATGGATCCCACGCTACCTTGGAGAGTTGCTCCACCCACATCATCCAAGGTGAATGATGATTAGATCTTGCACAGCACCCAGTCACATTTCTTCACAAGTGAGCCCCATTCAAGGAGGAAAGTGGGGGGCCCTTTTCACCACACTAGGAGGCAGTTGTGGGTCATACAACTGGGTTTCAAAACATGAAAGAAAAATAAATTAAACTCCCTCATCTGGAAAATAGATACCAAATAGCTAGAGATCCTATGCTCTGCATGAATGAATAACTGAGGTTTAATTCTTTAATTACTCCCTCCAGTCTCCCTGTGGAGATAAAGAGCAAGTTGGTAAAAGGAGATAATCAAGGCATAAAGCTCTGTGTCTCCTCCTCTGCTCCTTTTACTCAATGAAATAACCCAAATATTTGTCCTTAGTGAGTATTCACTTCTGCAATATGGAGGTAGAATATAGATAGAGATGATGGATGTGGGTATATGTGTAGAATTGAGAAGTGGTTTCTCTCTCTCTGACTCTCTTTTCTATCTGTCTGTCTTTCTCTTTCTCTCTCTCTTTCTTTCTTCTCCCTCCCTCCTTCTCTTTCTCTGAGTGTATTGTGCATATGTGTGTATGTGTAAGGGTGTGTGTGTGTGTGTGTGTGTGTGTGTGTGTGTGTGTGTGTGAGCATGCTCTCAACATCTAGTGTTAACTATACTGAATTCTGTTTGAGACAATATTTCTTTTATCTTGACCTCTCTACTCAGAACAGGTCCATGGGTTGGTGATTCTGAAAGAAACAGGAGGGTAATGTAAATACAGGGAAGCAAAGAAAACAAGGAAATATGGAACGGAGGAAGAGGTGAATACTCTTACTAATAGGAAGTGAACAATTAGGCTTGCCAATGCCAAGAAGATGGTCTCTCCGCAGTATTATTTCTCCTGTATATTTTACACAGTACACCCATTTTAAGAAATTCAATATCCAAAATACATTGATCACTTATATTTTAAAAATATGTCTAATAAAATTCTGTATATTAAAAGATGTCAGTTTATACTAATCAATATATTCATTAGGAAAGAGTTTATTTCCCAATTTTGTGTTTAAATTTTCCATTGTGATGTTTTGTGTTGTTAAAGTGAATTAACATAATTTCAACCACAATGTATTCATTCATTTGCTCATGTGGTGGATGCCTGTGATGTGCCTGGCTTTGTTGGGCATTGATGGTATATACAGGTGAACAAAATGTTAAAGAGAAAACACGGGCCCCTGAAGAGTATGAATTCTAGTAAGAACACAATGAAAACAAAAAATTAGCAAAAAAAAATGATAATGCCATTATATATTATATAGTAATAAGCTGCATTGTAAAAAGTAAAGAAAGGTATCCATCAAGTATGCAGGGATGGGATGGTATGTGTGAGAAAAAATATGCTGTGACAGAGTGGGCAGCATGGAACTCACGGGGAATGAGCTACATGGAGAAGGTTGGAGTGATCCATGCAGGTATTATCTACATGGGAGCACTGTCTATGAAGGCTGAGGCATTGAGACATCATGAGAGTACATGTGGAACATTCAGAGTATCTGCACAGAATTGAAGCAGCTGGTCATGATGGAGAGAGACGGCAGGGCTAAGACAATTGTGCTGGGTCGTAGGAAGACACTGGGCTTTACCCCATGGAAATGGGCTTCTTATGTTAGCCATTTCTAGATAAGCACATCCACAGGGACAGTGTTATAAGCATTTTAGAGTAGGATTCCCCCTGTTAACCATTGTAAATCCTATATTATAGATACTTGATATGATTTTATTGATTGAACAATATTATATGCAATAAAGCTCATGTGACTACAACCTAGAGTTGCTAGTAGTTATGAGATTGTGATAGGGAGGAATGCAGGATATGCTAAATAATGAAAAAACATCTAATTAAATTGTAGCTGGCCATGGTGGCACACACCTTTAATCCCAGCACTCGGGAGGCAGAGGCAGGCAGATTTCTGAGTTCGAGGCCAGCCTGGTCTACAAAGTGAGTTCCAGGACAGCCAGGGGAGAAAAAAAAAAATTGTAGCATGCCTTGCATACATTTTCCATAGAAATATCTTTCCTTTCTAATAAAATATCCAAGTGAAGTGGCTTGAAAGTAAGATGTAAAAACCCATGAAATAGCTTCCTCAATTAATTAACATTATATGTATTAGTTAATAAACAGGATAAAGATTGAGATGAAAGTTAAATAAATGTGAATAAAACCTTTAAAAGAGAGAGGGGAGAGAGAGAGAGAGAGAGAGAGAGAGAGAGAGAGAGAGAGAAAATGAATGATATAATATAAAAGGTTTTTAGATGTTACTCCTAAGCAAGGGAAAGAAACTTTTCTAAGAACTGAGAATTCCTTTTCAATGTCCAGGCCATGTCCTGCTGCCTTCCCAAGCAACTGGAAGGCATTGTCCCTAGTTCCAACACTTCAGAGCTACTCAAAAAGTAATAACTATCTTTTATGGAGCCCTGACTATGAACAAGACATTAAGCCCTGTAGTGTCTACATCTCGGTAGCTGTGTGAGGTAGGTGCAATATTTTTCTGTCTCTTGAGGAAGCTTAGACAGTAATTCATAATCACACAACTTCTCCCTGAACAGCCATGAAAACCCCTCTCACTGCAGAAACATCAAGAAACTTGGGTTCAAGATCATTTCAGAACTCCTTAGCACAGCTCAACACTAGGAAAGCCTCTCTTTCTATCACATGGGGTCTCCAGAATCATAGGTAGTTCTGAGCCTGTAAAAGAGGCTCATCATAGGTAGTTCTGAGCCTGTAAAAGATGGATGCTCAGTGGGTAGATACAGGATGAATGAGCGCTTGTACTTCACAGACTTAAGTTCCCAAACCATGAAGCACTGATCCTGTGTAGACTGAATTATATAACAAATTAGAAAATACTTTTGTGAGCCATGGATATATGTGTCAGGAGTCCACTGAAACTTGAATACCAGATTTTCTAAATCTGAGATTTCATTTCGTTGCTGTTAACTCTGTGCCTTCCCTCTGTAAAAAGCATGCAAAGAAACAAGTGTTTGATGCAAGTTGGGTCTACCATGTATTCTGATCAGCAGGAAGAGTGGTTTCTTTTAAGAATGATACAAAATAAGATGGAGAGTTAAACAGAATATTCAAACAGCGCTTGTGTGGTGTGACCTTCAGGATCTAACCCTTTAAAAGAAGGAAGAGGGAGAGGTTTCAAGCATCTGTACTCCTCTCTCAAGTTGAGGACTTTGCCTCGCCTCAACTGGCAAACAAATGAAACAAAACAAAACAACTATAAATATAAAAAAGATGCTACAAGCTTCGTGAGAAGAGACTGAAAAAATGGAAGTTTATCCTCCCTCAGCTAGAGAAAAGATAAAAAGGAATTGATGAGTGAAAGATGTTTGTGGACAGAACTTTCATCAGCACTAGGGTGACTCAGAGCCCCTACGAGAGAGCTTTAGTGTCCTGCGGGGGCGCCCAATGAATGTTTTATCCTGAAGTCTTTTGGTTGATAAACCCAACAGGGCTACACTTGGAACCCAATCTGGTTCCCTGTCGTTCTCCTTCAGGACTGGACTGCTTTTGTGACAGCTTGTGCCTTCTTTTTGAATAATCGTCCAGAAAGTGTCCTTATGGATGGGGATTCTGGCTCATTAGCTCCCTTCTACCCACTTGCTATAAGATATGCACAAGGGCCTGCTGCTTCCCCTTGGGGTTGGGGGTGGGGTGGGAGTTGGGGGACAGGGAGAGCACAAAGCAGTCTGGAATGCAGAGCCAGCCTTGGGCTGGTTTATCTTGCAAAGCCCTGCCTGTGGAGCCTCTGGCTCTCCTGTTACCATGGATATGTTTTCCAGGATGAAATTCTGACTAATCTGTGCATCTCCTTTCCGGCTACACACCTCCACCTCAGGTCCCATGCTTTTTCATTTCTAACTCTCTTCCTCAGGTCCCTCCTAATAGGCACCCGGATTTTCTTTTAATCGAGTGTGAAAAGGTGTATTAATAAAGAAATGGCTGCCAGGAGGGAGAGAGGTTGTTCAGTATTCTGGAAGCAGCCTATTGAGGACCACGAAAGGATCAAACAGGAATGGATTTAAGAGCAGGCACTGAGAAGTGATCAGTTTTATGCAGCATCCACTGAAGCTGGTAAGATAGGGAAGCAGACTTGGTAAGAAGGATTTCAGTGGACTCCAGGCACAGAGCTCTCCCTAATGTTTCATTTCCTAGCCCTGGAGAGATCCAGGCAAGAACACAGTAGCCTATGAAACAAAAACTCTATATAGGAGAAACTTAGTTCTAGTCTAGCTGGCTTGTACCTGAAAGAGATGCTCGTGGTAATTTATTGTCTCTACAAATTAGCTGGACTTGGGAGGGATCATCCCTCCAGGGTCAGCAAAGTCCCAATATGTCAAACAACAAAAATTCAATTGAAATGATACAATTGGCTATGAAAGAAAAAAAAAAACCTCAAGATATAGCACATACTAGCAAGGATGTGGAGAAAGGAGAATACCTCCCCTCGCCCCCTTTGCTGATGGGATTGCAAACTTGTACAACCACTCTGGAAATGGATCTGCAGTTTTCTTAGAAAATGGGAAATAGTTGTACCTAAAGACCCAGCTATACCACTCCTGATCATATACCCAAAAGATGCTCCAACATATAACAAGGACACATTCTTTACTATGTTCATAGCAGCTTTATTCATAATAGCCAGAAACTAGAAACAACCCAGATATCCCTCAACTGAACAATGGATACAGAAAATGTGGTTCATTTATATGATGGAATACTATTTAGCTATTAAAATCAAGGACATCATGAATTTTGTAGGCAAATGGCTAAAACTAGAAAATATCATCCTGAGTGAGGTAATCCAGACCCAGAAAGGACATGAATGATATGTACTCACTAATAAGTGGATATTAGCCAAAAAGTATAGAATATACAGACTATAAAAAGTTTAACAAAAAGAAAGGCCCAAGTGAGGGTGCTTGAATCCCACTTAGAAGGGGAAACAAAAGAGTATTGGAGGCAGATAGAGGGAGGGATCTAGGTGGGAGTGGGGCAGGGAAAGAGGAGGGGAATGAAGAGGCAGGATCAAATACAGGAAAAAATAGGAGAGAGGCCCAGAGTGCCAGGAGAATGAATGAAAATATGCAGCTACTAAGGGTGTGGGGGAAAGGGGAATCTCTAGGAAGTCCCAGAGATCTTGGGATAGGGGAGGCTCCCAGGAGTCAATGTGTGTGACCTTAGTTGAGATGCCTGACAGCAGGAACATGGAACCTGAAGAGGCCACCTCCTATAGCCAGGCAGGACCCCCAGTGAAGGAATAAAGACACCAATCCACTCACAAAACTTTCCATTCAAAATTTGTCTCATCTAAAAGAAATTCAGGCCTGGAACAGAGACCAAAGGAAAAGCCAATCAATAACTAGCCCAACCAGAAACCCATCTCATGAGCAAGCACTATTCCCTGACATTACTGCTACTCTGTTATATTCACAGATAGGAGCCTAGCATAATTGTCTTCTAGAGGCTCTACCAAGCAGCAAACTGAAACAGATCCAGATACCCACAACCAAACATTGGTCAGAGGTCTGGGAAGAGTTGGAAGGACCGAAGACCCTGAGGGGAATGGGAAGCCCTCAGAAACACCAACACAGTCAACAAACCTGAACCCCTGGGAGCTTTCAGAAACTGATCCATCAACCAAAGAACACACAGGAGCTTCGACCCAGCCCCTGGTACATATATGGCAGGCAAGCAGCTCAGGCTCCATGGCTACCATGTCTGGAAGAAGATGAATATAATCTAGCAAAGATTTGATGTGTCAGAATGGGGGAATACCTGGGAGGGCATCCTCTCAGAGGGGTAGGGGAGGAGGGATGGGGCAAAGGGCTCTGTGAGGGAGCAGTGTTTGGGATATAAATTAATTAATTGCATAATAAATTAATTAATTCATTTAAAAAACCGGTATTTTGGCCTAGTAAAAATCCTCAAGGTATTATGTAAGCTTTTGGTGCATTTTAAAGAAAGAGCTTCATCAGATATTTATTAATATGTTCTTTCCTACTTTCAAGAATGATAAACTAAATTGTTTTCAACAATCAAAATAAAATAAGATGATTATTGGAATATAAGTAAAATGAAAGTAGATAATACAATACTGGACTCAGGAAAGTTTAATTTAAAAAGCATGAGGATGAGGAAAACTTAAGGAGTGGGGAAAGTTAATCAAAATGCAACCTATATGGAAAACCCATATTTAAGCCTACTGGCATGTATCTTGATTCAAGATTATAATTGGAAGGGATAGTAGAACACTCATAATAGGAAAGAAGAGGGGGATACTGGACTAATGATTCATGGAGGAGATGGTGGAGAGAAGACAATACAGCAGTGGTTCTCAGCCTTCCTCATGCTATACCCTTTAATATAGTTCCTCATGCTGAGGTGACCCCTACAACCATAAAATTATTTTCTTTGCTGTTTCATAATAGAACTTTTCCTAATGTTATTAATTGTAATGTAAATATCTGATATGCAGGATATCTAACATGCAACACCTATGAAAAGATTGCTCAATCCCAAAGTAGTTGTGCCCACAGGTTGTATCCCACTGCAGTAGAGGGTGGGACAGCTAAAACTGAGGATGTATGACAGCAACCTTAGTAAAGCCCACTAACTTGAAGATAATTAAAAGCATAATCTAAGAAGTATTTGAGCAGAGGGGCCCTGCACAAGTAGACACTTAACAACAGACATGAATCATTAAATGGAAATCTCAACACCAGCCATAATAAGGAGATATATTCCTATGAGAGATTAGGCAGGCCTCAGGACTCTCCAAAACATAGATTGTCTAACATAACTACTGCTAAGACCCTACTACTAAAGATACCACATGCTTTGGATTCTGAACTTCAAGAAATCAACCTCAAACTAATAGGAAAACTTGCTCCCTGCTGGCTAACTTTCATGGTTCTGAAAGGTGTTATGCAACATGCTCAGGGAGGGAAAAAAAAAATCATTGTTTTTATCCAGCACTCGACTCTGTGTGCTGCCATACTGACCTTCCAGGGAGATGTGCTCACGGGCTTCATAATGGCATGCCTGTCATGAGGGTGACCAACGATTTCTGATGAGACTTGAGGCCTGCCTGTTTCATAGGAGGGAATGCATACCTGATATATCTAAACCTCATCAAAGCTCATGGCTAGAGATGTGGTAGGACTTACAAATTGGATGTGCTGCTGTTATTTTTCTAAACAGTTATACAGCAAACTGCCCTCAAAATAAATATGTATTTCTACCTATAGGTCTGTGCTGCCCTCAGACTTGGTCAGAGGAGCTTCCTTTATGCAGTGAATGATGGTTAATGCAGATAATCATAACTGTCCAAAGTGCTGTGAATAAATTACTGTCAATGCTCACCCCAAAAAGAGTCATCCATATCACCTCCTCCCACAAAACTCAGGGACTATCCCAGAGGAGTGTCAACAAGAACCCTGGAGGGTGGAGAGGGGTGATGTGAAATGCTGTCGTTAGGACACATGAGAAGGGCTTCACAATAAACTCACAGCAGCTGTGATTATCTGAGCAAGACCCCATAGAAGCAAACCAGTAACAGTTCAAACATGGATAAGAGACCCCAAAGACCTCACCCTATCAGAAGAGCTATTCGCATAGCAGTTCACAGC
Organism: Mus minutoides; assembly: GCA_902729485.2. Lineage (NCBI taxonomy): Eukaryota > Metazoa > Chordata > Mammalia > Rodentia > Muridae > Mus > Mus minutoides. The sequence continues at coordinate 246,418 of LR749733.1, forward strand.
TGTTATGGTGAAAGGGTAATTTTTCTTTGGAGGTGTGGCTCCTGGTACAGGGCCCATGATCTAGTGAGTGGTCACAGGCCCGTGTGCATATTGGTAGCACTAATTGGACTCAGAAAGAAGGGAGGAAAAGAGAAACAGGAAGAGGAGGACAAAGAGAAAGGAGAAGAGAAAGGAGGAGGAGGGAGAAAATGGGGAGGAGGAGAAGAAGGAGGACACGACACCGCAGCCACAAAGAACACGAAGTCAGTGAGGAGACGTGTTGGAGGGGCATCCAGAAAATGCTAGAGGGGAAATTGGGCATCAACGTAATCAAAATAAATTGCACACACATACGAAATTCTCAAAGATACATTTAACATATTATTTTAAATAGTTGATGAAAAATCTTAAAGTAAGTTGCCTCTCATAAAAACAAATAAACAAGATATGCTTAATGAAATTTCCACTTCTTCAAGCACCCTAGATGGGCCACTCTCCAGCATGTTGATCCCCTGAGGGTAGTTTATTTGTTACTCTCCTTGTTTCTGTGACAAGACGCCTGACCAAAGCAGCTTCGTGGAGAAGGAAATTATTTCAGCTGATAGTTTTATGGAAATATGAGGAAACATGGTTTCTCTGGAAATCATGGCAGCAGGAGCACGTGTCCAGGGATCGTATTACATCTGCACTTGGGAAGTAGAAAGTGATTCAAGCTGGAGCTCAGCTCTCCCCATCTTTTATTCAGACCAGGTCACCAGCCCAAAGAATGGTACCACCACCATTTAGGTCTCCCTCTGTCAGTTAATCTAATCTATATAATCCTTCGCAGACATGCCCAAAGGCTGTCTCTTTGGTGATTCTAAATCCCGCTAAGCTGCCAATTACTATCAACCATCACAGGATCTCAAAGTTCTCCTGAAAGTTGTTCTCAGCCTAAAGTTCTCAGCCCTAAATGCACTTCAGGATTAACTGGAGAACTTCTTTTAAAATATGCTAACTTCTGAGCCTCGTGCTGGACCTATTGAGTCAGAGTTGTAATAGCTTTAAAACTTTGCCCCCAGACAGGACTGTGGGGTGAGTGCTGAGAGATGCTGCCATTCAATGGTGCTAAGCCTGTATCACTTTGGAGTCATCACCAAATGGTTTGCTATGAATAAATTACTGTCAATGCTCACCCCTAAAAGAGTCATCCATATCACCTCCTCCCACAAAGCTCAGGGACTATCCCAGAGGAGTGTCCTTGTGGGTTTTATCGAAGCATGGATGAAATAGATCATATCAATGGAAAAGTCTGTTAAGCTTTAGGATAGAGCAGACAGAGAGCACTGTGCAGGCACAGAAAGGTAACCAGTCTTAAAGGGCCCTGAAGAGGAGTCAGCACCTGAACTGGGTGTAAAAAGAGAATACAATGAAGCCAGTGAGAACACAGACAGTTAGGAGAGTAATTCATGGAGAGAAAAAAAAAAAACATACAGGATAAATATCCCCAAAGAACATTCAATCCAGTGTAAACACCTGGATTGCACACATATATGAAATTCTCAAAGAATACCTGATGAATTAAGAAAGAAGTCTATAGATAAGGCTAGGGATGATGTTGGGGTCATGGTAGCACAATGGGGACTTGCAGCAGAGACTGGATATATACTGAAGATAGATAGCACCTTTGAAAAGTTATTAGGGAAAAAGAGTAATGAGATCCCTACATATTTTACTTTGGCATTCTATGCATCTTTATTATAGCAAGAGCTGGCACCTAATTTATTCCTCTCACATATCTGGCTGTTTTCTGCTCACTTGAGTAATTTAGTTTACATTGGTAAAGGCATGCACTACAGTAGGTGTACATCTATATATTGGTGAACAGTCAAAACTCTCTGTCCTCAGGAAGTTTCTAGATTATCAGGGAAGAAAGACAACTGTAATGATAACTAAAAGAAATGATGAGAGGCCAATAGGTACAGTAACAAAGAATGAGACAGTGAAATGTCAGAGTTTGAGTCCTTTGGTATGTCAACTTCTCAGCAGCTCCCTAATATTTAATCAAACATTAACCTGGTGTTATTGGAATGCTGACTGTAGCTACAGCTATTCCATGAAAGAAGAAACTACCTGTGAACCATAGCCTCTGCCTTCTGCCTGTGAGCTCTGGCCTGCCTTTCCCAACAGCCACTTAATGTGTTTCCAAATTGTTTGGCTATTCTCTACATTTCTATAACATACTCCTTACAGTTTAGAATATGTCTCATAATATATATATATATATATATATATATATATATATATATATATATATATAATAGTATAATTTACATAAACCTTACTGCTTCTATGGCAGGGCCCTAAGTGGTGTACCCAAAAACTGCTGTTAATAGGGAAGTACAGATGAACCTCATTTATAAGGTGATAGATGGAGAAGAAACCAGAGACAGTGAATAAAGAGTAAATGGATGAATAAATAGAGTAGGTCCACGAGGAGGGGAAGAATTCCAGGCACATTAACAAGTGCAGTGCCATCCTTCCAGTCCTTACAACAATATTATGACTGTATCATCAAGAACTGTGACAGGTCTGGAATTTCTCCCTGCTTGCTGCAAAACAAGTCAGCTTACTACACAGAGTTGTTGCCAGAAGATTCTAGGCTCCTGCATCAGAAGCATGGGTGCTATTACCCATGGCACGCTTTGCAACAAGAGTTCCATTCATGCTCATATCGGGTCCCTTTGCTTCCCCACATCCCACAGAAAGAATATCAATGACATAATATCAATATTACAGCTGAGAAACCCAAGCTTCCAAAAACCCCAGTCTTTTGCTGTGACCACCTTCAATCTTCCAACCCTTGGTCTTGCAAAGATTCTATGTCCCAGTATAGGGGAAGCCAGAGCCAGGAAATGGGAGTGTGTGGGTTGGGGAGCAGAGGAAGGGGGAAGGGTATAGGGGATTTTCGGAGAGGAAACTAGGAAAGGGGATAGCATTTGAAATGTAAATGAAGAAAACATCTAATTTAAAAAAAAAGACAGTATATTTGCTATACTGATCTGAAATTGAACCAGTTCTCTCTAGTGTTAGAAAACACTGTATTTCTCACGTATGTTTTCAAACATAGCTACACGAGTGTTTCAGAATGAAAGCTCACATGGGCTGTAGGACAGAGAACCTATAGGAAAACATCTGCCATTTAACAGATGAAGGTAATTAGACACAGATATTATAAATGCTTTGCCTAAAATCAAACAGCTAGTAAGTGAAGACTGTGTTCATCTATCTTCTCCCATGAAAATACCATAAGCCCCCCAAAATTGAGTAAACTTTCATATAATCAGTGCCTGGAAAAGTGCTTAATGCTTAAATCGGTGCCCCTCAAATAATGTAAATGATATCTGGGGCTGTCACACCTAAAACACAGTAAGGATGCTTCTTGTTTGCACAAAGCTGAGATCGTGAATGCCTTTCCATACCTGGGGGGGGGGGTGTAAATATACATAAATCCATGCCCCTCAGGGGCTTCTTTTATGGTGAAGCAATGAAATCAGAGATTTTGACCAAGAAGATAAGAGAATAAAACAAGCAAAAATGTGAGTGTCTCCAGAATGTTTAGTGACATCAAATTCATTTCTCACAAATCTGTGACTTGCTGATCACTGTGGCGCTTGTGAGGAAACAGTCTTAGAGAAGAACTGTCCTGGGTTTCTGTATTTATATTCAGTAAGGACATGTGCAGCAAAAATAAGAATCAAAGTCAAGGTGAGCCCTTGACCCTGGTGCCTTCCTTTCTCTCTTGATACCCTCTGCTTAAGGGGATTTTCAGGTTCAAAAATTAGAGTCTCTAGACACTTTCATCTGCCTGCTGCTGTACCTAACGTTTCTTACTGAAATAAAAATGCTATGATTTTCACTGAAGAATGAGATTTAAACTATCAGTGGGTTTCTTTTACAATAATCTCCTTAAACTAACATAAACATAGAAATGACACTCGTCCCCCTCAGAAAGATATCATAAAGCAGGGGAGAACTTACAGAGGAAAAGACCACACTAGCATGAGGAAAGTGAATCTGGTTCACCCACTGGAAACTATTTTGAAAGCTATTTATATTGCACATAGAGCAGCAAGTTCTTGAAGTCATTTCATTTTCCCAACCATTGCCTCCTCCTCCCCAAAGGAAGAGGTTGAATTAGATAAAATCTAATCTGCAAGTCAGCTCTGCTACCCTAGCACAAATGAATAAAAGTCCTTGAAAATATTATTTGTCCTTACTTGTTAAATGTTTGTTCCTCCTAAAACTCATATAAAATAATACTCTCTACAATAGTCCAGATTGCTATAGTCCAAAGAATGTGTGTCTTTCTGTCATCATAACTCTGAATTATCTGTAGTAATATGGCCTTGGTAGCAAAAAGAAATACTAAACCTGAGAATGCCATGTCACAAACAAATGACAGTAAGTGAAAGTGTCACTGGCCAGTGAGATTGGTCATATCATGGAGTTATATACAGACTATAAGAGAACTGTTAGATACTATACTGTTATGGTTTTGGTATGGAATGTGGTGAAGGCTTGGTCCAAGGTTGGTAGTGTTGTTGAGACATGATTGAATCATGAGGCTGATTGATCTAATTAAGATATTATTCCATTGATGGAGTCATAATTTGATGTCTCTATTGGGAGGTAATAAAAATTAGGAAGTGAGGTCAGGTTGGAGAAGTGGGTCTTTAAATGATATATCTTGTCTCCTGACCCCTTTTGCCCTGGATTCTCAAAGGTGAGCAGCCTCTTCTATCACATACCTCCACTGTGATGCTGTTCTACTCCACCACACTCTCCTTGCAATGGAGCCAGCCAAGAGCAATCTAAAATCAGAAGCCAAAATACATTGCCCATCTCTCAAAGTTCTTATGTCAGATATATGGTTACAATACCAGAGTTTAACACATACACACACACACAAACACACAAAGTATCATTAGAAGTCCAGATGGAAGATTCTAATATGGGGACTGGCATGACACTTGGCATTTTCAGATGTCACTTTTACGAGTTATTTGGAGAAGAAGCCAAGGCAAGAGAATAGAAGTGAGAGAAAAAATCCAGAAACCAGTACCATTCTCTGGTGACCAGTGACCAGGTCAAGTATGATATCAGTAAGACTGGGTGTTTTTAGGAGATGAATTAATATGAATTTATGTTAGAATAATGTCAGAATCATGGGCAAAGAGGATGGGATATGGATGAATCTCCATCATTGACATGTGAGCAACTGGTCATTTTCTGAGTTAAAAAAGTTATAACTGAGAGGAAAAGTCACATTCTATTTTAAACTTTCTTGATTGCAGTGACAAGACATGTGACATGAAGTAACTAAGTGGGGAGGGTTCACTTTGTCTCATGGTTTGATGGAAAACCCATCGTGGTAAGAAATGCATGGTTACAAAAAAAAAAAAAAAAATCCCTCAGCTGCAGTGGCAAAAGTGTGAAGCTGCTTGCTCACATGTGGGCAGAGTGGAAAGCTCACATCTGCACAGAGTGGAAAGCTCACATCTGGGCAGAGTGGGAAGCTCACATCTGGGCAGAGTGGGGAGCTCACATCTGGGCAGAGTGGGAAGCTCACATCTGGGCAGAGTGGGAAGCTCACATCTGGGCAGAGTGGGAAGCTCACATCTGGGCAGAGGGGGAAGCTCACATCTGGGCAGAGTGTGGGAAGCTCACATCTGGGCAGAGGGGGAAGCTCACATCTGGGCAGAGTGTGGGAAGCTCACATCTGGGCAGAGAGTGGGAAGCTCACATCTGGGCAGAGGGGGAAGCTCACATCTGGGCAGAGTGGGAAGCAGGCATAAGCAGTAAAACTCAAGGCCTGCCAAACAGGTAACTTCCTCCAGAAATGCCTCACCTCTAACAGGTTCTATTCCCCCCAAAACAGCATGATTATTGTGAGGAATGATTTACATCTGATATATAATAATCTACCCCTGGCTTCTATCAGCTCATATCCACTTAGTAATGCAAAGCCCACAGTCTTAACAGTTCCAGTGAAATAAAACACCAAAAGCTTAAAGTCTCTTTAGAGACTCAGAACAAACTTAACTCTGAGCCTCTATAAAGCTGGAGTGTCCAGTACAAGGCGTGATTTCCCTCTTGTACATTAATTAAAGAGCTCTTTGTTATTGCCAAGGTATGCATGCTCTACTACAACCTTAGATTTACCATGCCATGCTGATCCTTGTGGTTTATAGGCATCAAGGCTGGGTAAGACTAGAGCCAACTACCCCAGGGCTAGTGAAGTCAAGGATCTTAGAGGATAACAGGCAACCATCACTTACCAAGCAGCATAATCACTAACTAAATTACAAGTATTTGTCTTTATACCCACAGATAACTGTAGTTCTAATGCCCCATCAAGGAAACCTCTCTTTCTCTTTAAAATAGACAATGACAGTTACAGAAAACTACAAGCAATCAAAACGTAGAATTGTGGGAACCCAGTCCAACACTAAGGCTCAGGGATCATTACAGGAGAGGCAGTGAAAAGATTATTAGAGACAGAGGAATAGGGAGTTTTCTTTTTTTTTTTCTTTTTATTTATTTATTTTTGTTGTTGTTGTTGTTGTTGTTGTTGTTGTTCTTAGTTTTTTGAGACAGGGTTTCTCTGTATAGCCCTGGCTGCCCTGGCACTCACTTTGTAGACCAGGCTGGCCTCGAACTCAGATATCCACCTGCCTCTGCCTCCCTAGTGCTGGGATTAAAGGCGGGCACCACCACTGCCCAGCCTAATAGGGAGTTTTCTACAAGAATATGTCCATAGCCAAAACTGCAGCCATAAAGTATCACCTACATGGATGCCTTAGCATGAATAAGGACAACACCAGTAGGCATGTTAACACGTACAGGGGAAAAGCTAACGAGGCTTCTATCCTTGGCAAAGAGCTACAGGCAGCGTAGGATCACTGGAAAGAGACTAGTCTTCCCCAGAAAAGCACAGACCAATTTATTTTTTTTATTAGATATTTTCTTAATTTACATTTCAAATGCTATCCCTAAAGTTCCATCTACCCTCCCTCCGCCCTGCTCCCCTACCTACCCACTCCCACTTCTTGGCCCTGGCATTCCCCTGTATTGGGGCATATAAAGTTTGCAATACCAAGGGGCCTCTCTTCCCGATGATGGCCGACTAGGCCATCTTCCCAATTTATTATCTAATACTATATGATCAACCTTAAAAACATACATAAAAGTAACATTAACATTACGGACTGAGCAGGTGGTATTTACATATTGTGAGATTCATATGCACACATACACACACACACACAGGAGACAGAGAGAGAGAGGGAGAGACAGAGACAGAGACAGAGACAGAGATTGTAATAAAGTTTAACAAATAAAAAGAAGCCATGAGTTTTAAAGAAAGCTAGTTGGGTCCATGGGAGGGTTGAGGAGTGGCAGGGAAAGGGAGAAATGGTTTAATTATAATCTCAAAGAAAAATTAGAACTCCAAGTAGACTATAACATAATACACACACAATGGCACAGAGTAAATATTCACATTCAAACAGGGAACACTGGAAAACCAGCAAAGAAAGATCATACCAAAAGCAGACCAGAATCCAGCAAGGCAAATACCAACCTCTACAACAACATGTCAGGTATCTGGGTCTTCTGATGACATCATCAATGCTCCAGTAGCCTGCGTAGCACTCCCTCTGCAGCTCTATTACTGTGTCTCCCTCTGAGATGGGTCCACTCCATCCCTGAAGCACTCCTCAGTGAACATTGCATGTTCTGGACTCCTTCATGTCCTGAGGTCTCCACTACAACATAGGTTTCATTTCCACAGCTCATACAGTGGTTTCTCAAGACTTCATTGCAGGGACTCAGACACTGCCCTATATTGCCTGGCTTCAAATTTCTAGAACTTTGGTATAAGCCTCCATTATCTCCTTATATAGAAGCTTTCATATCTGCACAACTAGTACCATGTGGATGAGATGCCTGTAAAACATTCTCAAGCAGAGTTGTTGAGATAGTACTGAAATAGAAACCTGGGTCTAAGACAAAAGGAAGGCTGGATGATCAGAATTAACTAAGGCATTTGTAGCATTAAGGATTTTTCTAATGTTGAGTGAGTATATAGAATTGCTTAGAAGGGGCTTTGTGGATAAGAAAGAGAAAGGCTCAAGATTGTTCCAGAGATGTGTCAATACATCAATACTGGAAGGAAGGAATACCCATCAAAAAGAGCTGGAAGACAATACCAGACAGCTGGCCTGAACATCTGGAGTGCATGAAATCACAGAAATCTCAACAAGAAAATATTTCATAAGGATGACATGGCCAACTATGCTGAACAACAAGAACAAAAAAAAAAGTCATATTACATGATACTGAAGCTTTCCATTGTATTCTACACTGAGAGCATTTAGTTCCTGTGATGGTTTGAAAGAGAACAGTATTCATAGGCTCATATAGTGAAGAAAAGTTTAGGCCCTAGTTGGTGAACTATTTAGGAAGGATTACAAGGTGCGGCCTTGTCAGAGGAGGTGTGTTGCTGAAGTTGGACTTTGAGGTTTCTAAAACCTATGCCTGACTCAGACCCCCTCTCTTTGCCTCCAGCTCACAGATCAGACGTAAACTCTTACCGACTTCTCCAGCGTCATGCTTGCCTGCTTGCTGTTAATGCTCCCACCAAGATCTTCATGGACTCTGAACCTCTGAAACTGTAAGCAAGCTCCAATCCAACTGCCTTCATTTGTGTTTCCTGGATCACCACACCTCTTCACAGCAATACAGCAGTAACTAAGAGTCTCTTAAAGTGAGGGCTGGAGGAGGTGTGGTGGGTGTGGTAGATTTCATGTTGAATGGACAGGAAGAGCTTTGGAGATAAGGGAGTGGAAGTGTGGGTACACCATTCAAGAATCCTGAAAACGGGGGGAATAAGAGAGAGGAACAGAGGGTAAAGTGGGCAAACTACATTACATGCATGTGAAATTGTCAGTGAGTCAATAAACATTTTTATTTAAGAATAAAAACGTGATAATCTGAAACATCAAGAAAAGTGTTGCTACTACTTATGCAGCATCTTGAGAGCCAAGTGGTGTTTAAGGGTCCCTAAAAGGATGCCAAGATAAGTAACAGAATAAATAGATAAATAAAGAGTAGAAGCCAGTAGAGGAAGTCTGATTGAGAAACTGAAGTAGAGTTCATTTGGGAACCTTGTCTGTGATCAGAGTATTAGCAATGAGGAGAAGGGAATGGAGCAGCCAGAGAAGAACTCCAGACAGAAGAGGAAGGGTTAGCCACATCTATGTCTATACTGCCCTTACAGTAACTGCTTCAGTAAATCCTGTAGCATGAAGTCTGGAATCCTTTCTCCCATATAAAGAAACAAAATTGCAAATTGGCTTAAGGTATTGCCATAAGCCTATATAAAATATTAATAGTAAAACCAGGATTTATTCTGAGGCTTTAGTCTCTAACCAGAAGGTCCACCTTCTCCCACCTCCCCTTCCTCACCACCCTCCTCATCAATCTTCATTCTCCCTTGCCATGTCTTCCCTCTCCTCTCCCTTTCTTGTCTCCTGCTCCCTCTCCTGCTGTTACCTGTTTTGAATGCAGCTCAGGTTCTGTTGCAAAATCAATCTTGGAATTAGTGTACTGAAGCCCCATGGCACACATTTTTCAGCTTAGATTTTTACATTCTATCAAAGGACAGATTCGCCAGCAGATTAAAGCTGTTTGAAGCCTTCTGGAGTTTTATGCCTGGGTTGTTTGTACTTAGCGACCTCTCAAGTTCTGGATGTTAAAATGTGGCTTCTCTTCTTCTTTTCAATTTTGTTGACGATTTCCATTAGAGCCCTGTTATCCCTCTGGGTTGCTTCAATATGAAACTGTGAGGTTAAAGATTGCATTTGCCAAGGTTGGAGGCTGACTTCAGCTTCTAAATGCAAGACTTCACCCTAAAGACTGGATTGTCTGTGCTGTAAGTTCATTTACACCTGGCATCTGCTGTGACTTAAATATTCCCTGGCATTCAAGTGTTGAAAACTTGTTCTCAGGTGCAACAGTGTTGGGAGGCAGCTCCTAATGAGCGGATTCTAAATAGTATCACGGGATTAAGTCAGGTATTATGAGTAGGTTTGTTTATTAAAACAACAACAACAAAAGAAAAAAAAACCTCTATCTTTCCCCTCTTGTCCTTTTTAGCCTGTCATCTATCATCTTCCATCAGAGAATGAACATTACTAGTCATTATACACAGCCGAACCTCGGATGTTGTTGATTTGGATCTGACATGTGTCCCAAAGGCTGTGTGCTACGATGAGTCTCAACCTTCCTTATGATACGACCCTTCAACACAGTTCCTCATTGGTAACCCCCAACAATACAATTATTTCATTGTTCCTTCATACCTGTAATTTTGATACTGTTAAGAATCACTATATAAATATCTGATATCCAGAATATCTGATATGTGAACCCCCCCAAATGGGGTTGAGACCCACAGGCTGAGAAGCGCTGTGCTACAGGTTGCCTCACCAGTTTTTGACACTGTTGAGAGGCAACGTAGTCTTCAACAGGTGGGACCCAGGAGAAGAAAGTAAGCTCACAGAGAGTGTGCCTTTGAATTGGGACCTGAGCACCTCTGATTCTATCTTGACTTATTGGCCACCACGAGGAGGGCAACTCCTTCTGCCGTTTAGATATGCAGCAGTGCATGGCTTCATTCCATACCTAGTGACAACTAAGCTAAGCAGCCATGGGCTAAAAAAGTCCAAAAGTATGAGCCAAACAAGTCTTCCTTCCTTAGGGGCTGGTTATCCTGACTTAGATGTTCATTGTTTATAGCACTGAGACACAAACACAGAAGACCACGCTAAGCAAGAATGCTAACATTACCATGGTAACTGTAAACTCAACCCAGGTACTACTGCAGCTTTAAACAATATACTACTAGAGCTTCAAAATCAAAATATTCTTCTTCCATTAAAAAGGGCCCCTCCACCATCCTTGAGAGAGGATGACAGATAGCAGGCATTAAATCATTCCATAAAATGTCTTTCATGTGTACAATGAATGAGAGTATATAAGTGAACAAGCATGTAGTAGAGGAAGAATTAATTAGGCTACATTTTACTTGAAATCTACAAGCAAACAAAAGGTTTAAATGGGAGTCTGAATTTTCCTAAACTCTAAATGTGCCAAGTTCCAACCACCCCATTAGCATAACATAATACACTAGCCAATTCATTTTGGGTGCTCTAGTGGAAAACTTTGGTACAAATAAATTATTTGAATGAAAATATATCTGTTTCATTGTGTTAAATAATACTCTTATGGTCTCAAATGTTAGAGATAGACAAATGCACACTTTTAAGGACCTGCACTAAAATCGTGCTGCTGTTTAAATAGAGAGGGAGATTCTCAGGACAGGGAATTGCACAATGGAGTGAAAACGCTTGCAGGAATTGAACCTGTGAGGCACATTGCAGTCTACCATGTCCAGACTGGATGACTTCATGCCCAGTGTTTACCCTTGATGAACTGGCTTCCTTCTTTTCTGGATGAGAGGAATACAAACAATAAAATCTCTCTTAGGGTTGCAGCAAGAGTTACATGAAAGTGGTCACATAAGCATCCAGTAAGTAAGAGGTAGACATCATTTACCCCACAACCTTAGAGCCTGTGCATCACTATCTTACTGCTCAATGCTATGAATTCTTAAGGTTTAAACATGAAAACAGTAGGCCTTGGGCAAAGCAGTTGCCGTCGTCTGCCCTCCCTCTGTGCCCATTACTTTCTCTCTCTCTCTCTCTCTCTCTCTCTTATTTATTGGTTATTTTATTTATTTACATTTGAAACGTTATTGCCCTTCCCATTTTCCCCTCCACACACTCCCTATCCATACTCCCCTTCCCCCTGTTATGAGGGTGCTCCCCCACCCTCCCACTCCCTTCCCACCTCACTGCCCTGGCATTGCCCTACACTGGGGCATCGAGCCTTCACAGGACCAAAGGCCTCCACTCCCATTGATGCCAGATAAGGCCATCCTCTGCTACATATGCAGCTGGAGCCATGGGTCCCACCATGTGTACTCTTTGGTTGGTGGTTTAGTCCCTGGGAGCTCTGGGGGATCTTGTTAGTTGATATTGTTCTTCTTCTTCTGGAGTTGGAAATCCCTTCAGCTCCTTCAGTCCTTCTCCTAACTCTGTCACTGGAGTCCCCATACTCAGTCTGATAACCATCTTCATCTGTATTCGTCAGACTCTGCCAGAGCCTCTCAGGAGACAGCTATATTAGGCTCCTGTCAGCAAGTACTTCTTGGCATCAGCAATAATGTCTGGGTTTGGTGGCTGCATATGAGATGGATCCCCAGGAGGTGCAGTCTCTAGATGGCCTTTCAGTCTCTCCTCTACTCTGTCTGTATTCGACTTTCTTCATCCTGAATTTCCATGGCTAAAGGTAAGATGAGTGGGCCATTAGGAATGGGCATTATGACCTGATATGCTAGGGAATAGTTAGAAATCTCACTTAGTGGAAAACAGCTGACCTCTGATCATTATCCAAGACTTACTGAATCTCCCTTCCCAACAAGCCATGAGGTACAGAATGGTGGAGCTTAAAATAAATATGGCCCTAAGTAATACCAGAGAATGCAAAGTCACGTGCCCTAACAAAGGAACCCAATTACAGCGTTTCTATGAGTTGCATGTGCTTATTTCTCTTAAGAAAAGCTATTTCAATCATCAACTAAATGAGTCTTTATATTTACCTGGCTCTGCAAAAAGGATAAAGGGAAATAAAGCTGTTCAAGGTTGTCAGTGACTTCATGGCTTTTATAAATAGTTTAAGAGCCAAACGCCTTGAAAACTAGTTAACAATACAGCAGATACTAAACAGATGTCACTGAGGTGAACAGGAGACTGCGTGGATTATCTAGTCAACATACAATGGCATTTTTGGGTGAATAATTAAAAGATCATTAAATTAGTTTCAAGATGGTCATGCTGTCTTGGAAGATGGCAAGTAAAAAGAGATGTCATAGAACACGGTACATACTGATAGGAACATAGACTAGGTACTATGGCATCATGGAAGAGCACAGGTGCCAGCTATTAACTGGACTTCATTATAAATGCTAAGCAGTAATAATTTTAGCTATATCAGGTGAAAAAGCCTTCTGCAAGCATGAGATTTGTGGATAGGAGACAGAGTTTACAATTAGTGTCAAATTTGTAGACGTATAAAGCTACTCTTCTAGAGAAAAGGAATATTTGATTGGCTGATTACATTTCCATAAATTTCAAAAGTTTCACTTTGCATATCTTGAAAAATGAAGATTACAGAGTGTATACTAGAAAACAAAGACTAGGGGGAGAATAACTAGCCACAAAATCAATTCCTTGTCTTAAAGAGACAACAGTCCAACTTTCTTATGAAAATAAGAAGTCATGTTGAGACCCTAGAACCAGAATCAAGAACAGGGTTACAAGACCACATTTAAAAGAAGACAGCAGCCACCAGAAAGGGCCACATACTAGTAGGAATCCTGACACAATGTTCAGGAAACAGATTCATCACCTTCCTGGTAACTATGATCACTTTAGAGGAGAAAGATAGAGATAGAGACTTCGATGGACCAAATTAGCATTCTGACTTCTCCATGTTGAATAACAAAAGTTTCTGAGCTGATCTGAAACAATGAAGGACACTTTTCTACCATAACAAATATTGGATTTCCGAAGAATATCTAAAACAAAGAAACAGGGCTCCTGAAGGATGCCAAGGAAGGGAGTGACAATCTCACACATGTGACTGGAACAGATAGAAAACCATGCAGACTTACAAAGGTAAGGAAAAGACCATAGCATGAATAAACATGGCTTATTCAAAGATTCTGTAGCATCAGGTCCCAGTTTCAAGCATCAGGAGAAACAAGACAGCTAAAAACAAAGGCTCAGACTTTATCCCAAAATTTTTGTGATGCACTGAAGGGTATGAGCCAGAGGAAGTCATTTTGGAATTGTTTGTAAACTGCCTGCAATAGTTATGTGTGTGGAGGGAACTGCTCAATGGGAGTAAACACCAAATAGAGAAAATTTAGGAAGTGGATGTGACCCAAGCTGAGCTTTGGGAAAACATCATAGTTTTGAGAGCTGGGATATGAATTTGATAAAGGTGACCTGAAAACCCAAGCTAAGAACATAGAGTAGGAAGTCCACCCAGAATCTCCTTGAAGGAGATTAGGCATACTCAGAAGCAGTGAAGAAAGAAAATGGAGATTTGGGGCACCAACTTTCCTTAATTCCAAATTCTGATACTAATAAGACTCAAACAGGTGACTTCCAAGTCCTGCTTAATTTAGATCTGAGTGGACAGAGTGCTTTTGTAAATGACACTTCATTGAAACAGACCACTCTATCCATCCATGTCTGTATTATCTACTGCTGTCTTGACTCAGGGGTGAACTTAAGTGGTACTGAAGAAAGTAAGTAGCCAATTATTTGTTCCTTAAAGGAAAATGGTAGCTGAACTCTACCTTCTAATGTTTGGGCCACTAAATCATCAGGTAACCTTGGGAGGGTAACATGTATGTGAGTTATCTCAGACTAGAAATCCATATTTTTATTGCCATATGACAGGCTTCTCTGTAAATCTACGCTTTCTCATATGTATAATTGGTTATATTTTACCCATTTATGTATTACTCAAATATAGAATTTACCACATAGGGCTGGTTGGAGGGTCAAATGATGTAATGCAAAATACTCTCGGCAGAGAAATAGTTGGACTCCGATGGTAGAGTGGTGGCCTGGCATGCTTAGGCCCTCTATTTGATAGAAAAAAGAAAGAAGGAAGGAAAGAGGGAATCAATCAATATACTATTTTACTTCCTAATTTAAAAAAGAAAACTTTAACAACAAGGAGATTTTTAATTCATTTAAAAGACAAGCCATTTTCTCCTCAAGGTTACTATCCAGGAATCATCAACATTGCCATCATCTGGTGTAGTTGTAAAAGGCCAATTTCTTTTTTTTTTATTTTTTTATTTTCTACTTATTCAATTTTCATCCCAATCACTGCCCTCCATTAACCCTGCCCACAATCCTTCCCCATTTCTAAACCTACATAAATCTTGATAAAACTATACCCAACACTAAGATTTTGGACAGAAACATACAATTTATAAGTTCCACCAGTAGTTTCCATGTAAAGTTATTGCTTATCAGTTTCTTCTAAGATTAAAACATTCCATCCATAAGCTCATTAAGTCATGAATAACTCAAATTGCTTCAGAAAGTTCATAAAACTTATCAGATTCGTTACCCCTCCTCCCCAAAGTATATGGGCATCTCAGTAGTCTCTCAGACAAACCAAGCTGCAAAGAAGACTCTGAGACCAGACCAGCTTAGAGACCAGCCAACTCACCTAGAAGAAACAAAGACAAAACAAGTGGACAGAAAAAGTCTCCGAACAACTAGACACCTGGATGAGCTGAATGAGCTGAACTGTCTGCATGGATGTATCGTGTGTGCTACATACAGGTTTCCAATTTTGGTGATATGACACCCATGCTGGTGTGGGCTTTGGTAATACAACTGTCTTTGAGTCATTTCTGCTCCTGTTAAGTAAACCTCTCATCCACATTCATGTAAGTAACCCTGTATGTATTTCAGCTCTAAGAGGCACGATATCTCCAAAGTGAGTGTTATAGCTCTGAGCAGAAATATTTCTCCAAAGCAAGTGTTTCAGCTGAGAGGAAAGTTTTCCCCAATGCACATGTTACAGCTCCGAAGGAGAAGGTATCCTGGTAGTCAGGAGCCAAAGAATACCACAAACTCACACCATGCAACAAACCTCATACCAGAGATTTATTGGAAAAGAAAAATCCAGAAGGGTAGATGCTTCTACTTGGGTGAGAAGCAACAGGAAACTGAGCAGCAGGCCACCTTATATAGGGTTTCTAGGAAGTGGGGTTTTCCAGGTGAAAATTTCCAGGATGGGTATCTTAGTTAGGGTCTCTATTGCTATAAAGAGATTCCATGACTCGTATAGAGGAAAACAATTACCATTTTAGAAGTTCAGTCCATTATCAGATATTGGGAGAATTTGGTAGGTTTTTAAATCCAGTAGTGGGATAAGATGTTTTACCCTACAAACTCCAATGAAACTCATTGGTTTACCAAGTTAGTCTTTTTTTGGTGGTACCTCTGCTTTGTCTTTTAGTTCCTTATCTTTGGTGAGTAGATATTTGTGTGTGTTTTATATCTCTAGGAAAATACTTGTCAAGCAACACCAGTGAAGACTTGAGAACCACTGCTCCGTGTCTATGCGTCCTGAATTAGAGTATGGAACATTCACTTAAAAGAAAATGGCTTATTGTTTTATGTCAGTTTTGATGAGTACATGAAATTGAATATTATGACTTGGGATTTATCATTCATAGGTGATAGAGCTCAGTGTGAGAGTAAAAGGTAAATTTAATTTTAAAGGTAGTGCATTTCAAATATATTAAATTTTACACAAAGTAGAAATATTGCTCACTCCTAGAAAAGTAGGTGATAGTTTGAAAATTATCTAACTTGTGAAAATTGCCAAAAGAGCCTTCACAGATGCTCCTTTCACCATGTACAGTCACTTGCCCCTTTTATTTTACTTAGAGATTTATAGCAAAGTTGTATCTTATATTAAACATACAGGAGCTCACCAAGGAGAGGAGTGTGAAATGTATATGAAATGTGATTCCAATGTATAAGACCTTAAAGGAATTTTGTGCTGTTTCCCCAGATCCATCCACCTCCACCATCTTTCCCACAAAAAAAAAAAAAAAAAAAAAAAAAATTCATCCTCTTTTGTTGTTAGCAGACCTAGATAAAAATGTCTTAAGAAATAGTTATGTGGAACTTCTACTTGAACTCCCCTTCCCACCCAGAAGGCTGTGCAAGTCCCCACTTTCTCACCTCTCAGTTACCTGCTCACAGGTAAGCTTCCATTAAATGCCCTGGGATGCTATTTGCAGACACCACATGGTGCAGTCTAATGAAATACATTGCTACATTTGAAAAATGTGAAGTCCTACTCAAAAGTTTTACTCTGTTATTTGATTGTGACTTTAAATTTCATTCACAAATAAAATAGCTGAGAATTCACATACTAAGAAAAACTTGGCTTCCCTGAAGGACTGGCATATTCCTTTCAGAACATTTAAACATATATAGTATATATATTTATATATATACTATATATACTATTTATAATATATAAATAGTTTGACACATGTGTGTATGTGTGTGTGTGTATATATAGTATATATTATAATATATAGTATATATTATAGTATATATACTATAATATATAGTATATATATAGTATATATTATAGTATATATACTATAGTATAGTATATATATAGTATATATAATATATAGTATCTATATACTATATATTATAATATATACTATATATACACATACACACATGTGTCAAACTATTTTACAAGTAAATACACAGTGCACAGGTGTACATACACACAAGAGTACTTCATCATTCTTATCTCACACTGCCATTTGCAAACAACACAGACAACAATGATGCCCAAGTGCCTCTAATGGCCCTGAAGACCTGCAGGACTCAGTTGCTTGTATAACTCAAGATATTTAGTAGACTATGGCTGACATCAGAGGCTGTACACCTAGTACTCATTCCTCAGGAACTCCAGCACCAGCCTCAGCCTCGGGTACTGATTAGTCTACACCAATTAGCACTTGATGCTCTCCTGACCACCTAAAGTCTTGAGCTGTTAAGAAATTACCTGTGAAGTTTAAGTGCGGACTTAGTTATCAGAGAGTACTTAGTGGTTCTCAACCTGTGTGTCATGACCCATTTGGTAGTTCCATATCAGATACATTGCATATCAGATATTTACACTATTGTTTATAACAGTTGCAAAATTATAGTTATGAATTAGCAACAAAATAAATTTATGGTTAGGGGTTACCACAACATGAAGAACTGTTTAGAGGGTTCCAGCATTAGGAAGGTGGAAAAACCCTGCTTAGGGTATCAGCTTTACACTCCGATATTCACTCCTGGATATCTCTGTCTCCCTGCTTCACTATTACTTCTAAACTGCTTCCCTTCTCTACCCTTTCCATGACCATTGAAGAATATATCAACCTTGAAGGAAGCAAGTCACCAGAAGAAAAAGTAGAGGGGAAATTACAGAAACACACACATAAAAATAAAAATAAAAATAAATTTTAAAAAAATACCTAGATACTCAAATAGTGCTAGGAGAGAGCTGGTCTCCCAGTAGTGCAAAGAAGCCTGTAAGTCAGGGAAGACCACCACTGATGCTCAGAGGAACCCACCCAGAACCATCAGGACACATGAACTGAGGAGCAGCCTGGGACAGGAGCCTTCCAATTTTCATCTGCTCCTGGAGCTGATCCTCTACCACAGGGCTCCATACCCAAAAGAGAGATGGTTTCTCAGGAGTTCAGACAAGCCTGTGAATACAGGTAAGACCACCACATCTCTTCAAACTCCTGGCCCAAAGAGACCCTCCCAGAGGCATCAGGACACAGGAACCAAGGATGAGCTAGGGACAGGATCCTTCTGGTTTCTGTCTGCACCCCAGAGTTGACCCTGTACCACAGCTCTCTATACCTAAATTCCTCCTAGAGAGAACTGGTCTCCAGGAGTACTGACACAGAGGCTTGCAGGAGGGACAAACCACATTCAGGGACAGCAAGACAAGCTAACACCAGAGATATCCACGTGGCAAAAGGCAAGAGCAATAATATAAACAACAGAAACTAAGGCTACTTGGCATCATCAGAACACAGTTCTCCCACCATAGCAAGCCCTGATTACTCCCAACACACCAGAAAAGCAAGAATCTGATTTAAAATCATATCTCATAATGATTATAGAAGACGTTAAGAAGACCATAAATAAATCTCTTCAAGAAATATAAGGAAACACAGGTAAACAGGTAGAAAACCTTAAAAGGACACATAAAAATCAGTAAAGAATTACAGGAAAACACAACCAAACAGATAAAGGAACTGAACAAAAGGATCCAGGATCTAAACATGGAAATAGAAACAATAAAGAAATCACAAAGGGAGACAACACTAGATATAGAAGACCTAGGAAAGAGATTGAGAATCATAGATGCAAGAATCACCAACAAAATGCAAGAGATAAAAGAGAGAATTTCAGGTGCAGAAGATACCATAGAAAACATTGACACAACAGTCAAAGAATATGCAAAATGCAAAAACCTCCTAACCCAAAACATCCAGGAAATCCAGTCACAATGAGAAGACCAAACCTAGGGGATAATAAGTATAGAAGACAGTGAAGATTCCCAACTTGAAGGGCAGGAAATATCTTCAACAAAATTATAGAAGAAAATTTCCCTAACCTAAAGAAAGAGATGCCCATGAAGATACAAGAAGCTTACAGAACTCCAAATAGATGGGACCAGAAAAGAAATTCTTCCTGTTACATAATAGTAAAAACACAAAATGCACAAAACAAAGAAAAAATATTAAAAGCCATGGAGAAAGGTCAAGTAACATATAAAGGCAGACCTATCAAAATTATACCAGACTTCTCATCAGAGATTATGAAAACTAGAAGGTCCTGGGCAGATCTCATACAGACCCTAAGAGAACACAAATGCCAGCCCAGACTATAATACCCAGGAAAACTCTCAATTACCATAAATGGAGAAACCAAGATATTCCATGACAAAATCAAATTTACACAATATCTTTCCACAAATCCAGCTGTACAAAGAATAATCAATGGAAAACTCCAATACAATGAGAGAAACTACACCCTAGAAAAAGCAAGAGCTTAATCTTCTTTCAACAAACCCAAAAGAAAACAGCCACACAAACATAATTCCACCTCTAACAACAAAAGTAACAGAAAGCAACAATCACTATTCTTTAATATCTCTTAACATAAATGGACTCAATTCCTCAATAAAAAGATGGATAGACTAACAGATTGGATAGGTAAACAGGACCCAGCATTTTGTTGCATACAGGAAACACTCCAAAGTATCAAAGACAAACACTACCTCAATTAAAGTGGCAGAAAACTATTTTCCAAGCAAATGGTCCCAAGAAACAAGCTGGAGTAGCCATTCTAATATCTGATAAAATCAACTTTCAACCAAAACTCATCAAAAAAGATAAGGAGGACACTTCATATTCATCAAAAGAAAAATCCACCAAGAACTCTGAATTCTGAACATGTATTCTCCAAATGCAAGGACACCCACATTTCATTAAAGAAACTTTAATAAAACTCTAAGTACACATTATACCTCACACAATAATAGTGGGGGATTTCAACACCCCACTCTCATCAATGGACAGACCATGGAAACACAAACTAAACAGAGACAAAGTAAAACTAACAGAAGTTATGGACCAAATGGATTCAACAGATATCTATAGAACATTTCATCCTAAATCAAAAGAATATACCTTCTTCTCACAAGAAGAATATACCTCATGGTACCTTCTCCAAAACTGACCTATAATCAGTCACGAAACAGACCTCAACAGATATAAGAAGATTGAAATAACCCCAGGCCTCCTATCAGATCAGATTAAGGCTGGTCTTCAATAGCAACAAAACAACAGAAAGCCCAAATACAAATGGGAGCTGAACAATGTTCTACTCTATGATAACTTGGTCAAGGAAGAAATAAAGAAAGAAATTAGAGAAACTAATGAAAATTTTAAAAATTAATAAAAATTTTTAGAATTTAATGAAAATGAAGGTACAAGATACACAAACTAATGGGAGACAATGAAAGCAGTCCTAAGAGGAGAACTCATAGCTCTGAGTGCCTCCAAAACAGAGAATTCTCAACTGAGGAAACTTGAAAGCCTCAGAAACACCTAAAGAAATGTTCAATATCCTTAGTTATCAGGGAAATACAAATCAAAACGACCCTGAGATTCCACCTCACACCAGTCAGAATGGCTAAGATGAAAAACTCAGGTGACAGCAGATGCTGCCGAGGATGTTGAGAAAGAGGGAGACTCTTTCATTGCTGGTGGGGTTGCAAGCTGGTACAACCACTCTGGAAATCAGTCTGGCAGTTCCTCAGAAAATTGGGTATAGTACTATCTGAGGACTGAGCTATACCACTCCTGGGCATATACCCAGAAGATGCCCCAACATGTAATGAGGACACATGTTCCACTATGTTCATAGCAGCCTTATTTATAATAGCAAGAAGCTGGAAGAAACCTAGATGTCCCTCAACAGAAGAACGGATACAGAAATGGTACATTTACACAATGCAGTACTACTCAGCCATTAAAAACAATGACTTCATGAAATTCACAGGATGGAACTTTGCGGGAAAGAACTTAAGAATATTATCCTGAATGAGGTGACTCAGTCACAAAGGAACAACCATGGTATGTATTCACTGTTAAGTGGATATCAGCCCAAAAGTTTGGTATACCCAAAATTCAATTCACAGACCATATGAAGCCTAAGAAGACCAAAATGTGTATGCTTCAGTGATTTTTAAAAGGATGAACAAAGTCTTCACAGGAGGAAATATGGAGACAAAGTGTGGAGCAGAGACTGAAGGAAAGGCTGTCCAGAGACTGCTCCACCCAGAGATCCATCCCATATACAGCCACCAAACCCAGACATTATTGTGGATGCTGGGAAGTGCTTGCTCATAGAAGCCTGAGATGGCTGTCTCCTGAGAGGCTCTGCCAGAGCCTGAAAAATACAGACAAATCCAACCATTGGAGTGAGCTCAGGAGTCCCCAATGGAGGAGTTGGAGAAGGAACTGAAGGAGCTGAAGGGGTTCACAGCCCCATGTAGGGAGCAACAGTGTCAACAGGCCAGACCACCCAGAGCTTCTGGGGACTGAAGCACCAACCAAAGAAGACACATGGACGACCCATGGTGCTGGCCATGTATGTACCAGAAGATGGCTTTGTTGGAAATCAGTGGGAGGAAAGGCCCTTGGGCCTGAGGGTGTTCATTGACCCAGTTTAGGAGAACGCCAGGGCAGGATTGGGTGAGTGAGGGAGCACCTTCATAGAGGCAGGAGTAGTGGGGGATGGGATAGGGGGTTTCTACAGGAGAGACCCAGAAAGGGGGAAACATTTGTAATGTAAATAAAATATCGAAGGGGGTGGGGAGGAAGTTAAGGGAATTTCAGAAAGAAGATCCTTTAATCTAATATGTCTTATTTTACTTTCTATTGCATGACCAAAAGCAAGTTGCAAAGGAAAAGTTTTATTTTATCATTCACAATCAACCACTGGAAGAGGTCAGGACAAGAACTCCAGTCAGTAACCTAAGGCAGGCTGAGGCGGAAACCATGAAGGAGCACCGCTTACTAGCCATGCTCTTCACAGCATTCTCATCTTGCTTTTTCTTACAACCCAGAACCCAGGGTTGATACCTCATATAGTGGGGTTTTTTTTTCTCCTGCCTAAATCATTAATCAAGAAAACGCCTCATAGACTGGCACACAGGCTGAACCGGTATAGGCTCTTTCTCAAGAGAAGCTCCCTCTTCCAAGATATATCTAGGTTTGTGTCAGATGGACAAAAACTAAACATCATACCTGCCACAAAATGCCTTAATTTTAATTTAGATTGAGTGGGATTTCTTATCCCACAGCTATGAGAAGTCTAACACGTACAAAGACCTCTGGTAAATGTCTCACTTTATGAAGTTAATGCCATAGTATGCTGCCTAATATGGTCCTCTGCAGTTCTCTTGACACTAATATCAGACTATGTTTAGATACTGGACCACTGACTAGCTCTATGGCCATTCAAAAATTATTTGACCATCTTGAGTTATACTTTCTTAACAGTAAAATAGTTGTTGGCTACACACTCATGTATGAGAAAGACCACACTAATGAAACTCAGTGGGTTTCTGTTTGTCTTTTTTTTTTTTTAAGAAAAAAGTTGAAAAGGAGACATTTTAGGAGGCCCAAGATAAAGTGCAGAGGGCGAGTGGATATGACCAAACTGCAATGCATTTGTGTAAGAAATTTTCAAATAATAATTAACAATATTAACAACAAAGTCCCCCATGCTATTATTATGAACACTAAATGAAACAGAGTCTTTGAGGGTTTGGGTCAGTGGCAAAGCCCTTGTCTTGTATGTGCCTAGCCCTGGGTTTGATGCTAAGTTTTAAAAACTAATAATAATAACTGAATGTGAAGTGCTTGGTATAGAATCTTGCCAAAGAACAAGGCCAGTCTGCATCAAATGAGAGCATCTTTATGCCTCTTTTTTTTTGAGACTCTTTTTTTAATTAAATTTATTTATTCACTTTACAACCCAATATCTTCTGAGACTCTTGACCATACAAGGGACTAAGAACTCTGAGAAGCCTTTAATTCCCACTATTAGCTCTTCTCCTTCATCCCTCTCTTTCTTGCCTGTATCAATCTCCCAGAAGTCACTAGGGATTCATCTTCACTTCTCTGCTAATGATACTGAATTTACACATCCTGGCCGGCCTCCTACTACACTGGGGTCAGCTGCAGAATTTATTAACATCTGAAGCAGAACTTTTCTTCTCATCCCACAGAAACTTCCTACATCAAAATTTGAATAAGCCTGAGGTCTTCTGGCATGAAGTTGATGACCGCTGCCCCCTTCTCAGATCCCATTTTCTTAGGGTCATTTCTACATAGTTATTGCTTCTTTGATCAAATTACCAGCACATAGATAATTACACTTACCCAGCATTTTTCATCTGCAAAGCAATGGAAAGGCCATCCTGGCTATCTGTCTATTCAGTGAATTTTCCATCCTTAATAAAAACAAGTTCCAGCACCAACTTCAAAAGCTGATGCAGGCAAACCCGCCTCCCAGAGAGCAGGTGCACAGCATGCATATTAATGCAAAGAAATCAGAACTGAGAGGCAAGGAGGAGACTTCAAAGGCACAGAATGTGGAGTCAGGAGATAAAGCTTTGCTCTGGAAATTCTGACTTAGCAAAGTTGTTTAACCTCTGAGTCTTACTTGCCCGGTGTGTGAAATGGGACTGATAAAGGTGTCTAGCCCGTGCCCTTTGTTGTGAGAGAGTGGGAGAGAAAATGATTCATTATGATGTGGATGCTTTACATTCATCACTACTTCCCAAAGGGGTTATTTTTGTATAAACATTAAGGCAAGGCTCTATCAATAAACACAAAGATTTGCTTCCTATGCTCTTGAACAAAATTCTCCAAAAGTGACTTCTACTCCAAAGAAAGAGTGGTGAAGTTGTAGCTCATGGTTCACTTGCTGAGCAGAAATTTTAATTGGCCTTGCTTACATATTAAAATCTGCACTAGATTAAGAGAACTTACATAATCCTAACAGCAGCCATCGAAGGCTGAGTGTTAGTGAAACTCTTTCTGTGATGCAAAACTAGAAAATAGATTCACCCTTCCCATAACTCGGTCCTCAACTAACAGTTCTCTATACCTGATCTGGAAACCACCAGAGATGCTTCATGGGCATGGAGGACAGCAAAACTGTCTTTATTAATGCAGTAAAGTACTGCTTGCCGCCCCCCATCACCCTCTGTCACACACACAAACACAGAGATGGATTCATTAAGTTTATAAGGATGTCCAGAGCCAAGTTAACACACAAAAGTAAAGCAAACTGAATCAGAGATATGGCAGCCAATCTTGAGACATCTGTGAGACTAGAATAGAGTGGGACAAATGTAAAATAACATCACTATTTTTTAATATCTGACTATTTTGAGAAACATGTTTTAAAGAGTATGAAAGTTTAAGGTCTATGACATGCTTCATGGGTGAAAACATCCTTGCCTCACTGGCCTGACAACCTGAGTTTTATACCCAGAAGGGTGAAAGCAGAGCAAAGATAGAAGCAGAAAATCAACTCAAAAAGCTGTCCTCTACACATGCTATAGACATCATACACACACACACACACACACACACACACACACACACGTATACATACAAAACACTTAGCCGGGCGTGGTGGTTAGCCAGGCATGGTGGCGCACACCTTTAACCCCAGCACTCGGGAGGCAGAGGCAGGCAGATTTCTGAGTTTGAGGCCAGCCTGGTCTACAAAATGAGTTCCAGGACAGCCAGGGTTACACAGAGAAATCCTATCTCGAAAAAACTAAAACAAAAAAAAAAAAAAACGAAACCAAACAAACAAAAAAAAACTTGCATACATACACACACATACATATATCCAAAGTACACACAAATATACCCACACATTATACATATACATCTAAACCTATACACATCAAGCATGTGTAAATATGTGTACAACATTATATACATATATGTATGTACATATATATATATATATCATATGCATGCACCATATGATATATATATATATATATATCATATGCATGCAGCATATGATATATATACCATACTTGCACACACACAGACACATATACATATCATACATATATATCAATATACCCATCATATACATATCATATATACACACATCATAAAACACACATGCATATATACACCTATCATACAAACACACATACACACATGTGTATTTAATACACAGGAAAGACTATTATAGAGTTTTAAATGTCTCCTTCTTTTAAATGTATATGTATGAGTCTGTTTGCATACATGCCACATGTACATAGGTGCCTGCAGAGGCCAAAAGAGGCATCAGATCCTCTGGATCTGTGGTTACAGGCAGTTGTGAGCTACCATATGAGAGTGCCCAGAGCAGAACCCAGATCCTCTGGGGAAGTAGAGAGAGTTCTTAATGGATGAATCATCTCTCCGGGTCCCATGTTACATATTTTTAACATGCAATACATTTTGCCATTTTAATGAATTTATACCTTCTTAACTCTCAATTTTAATATTTGAAATTGTAAACCTCAAAAGCTGTAGCAAGTTTAAACAGAAGATTTCCAATATTCTCAAATTTTTTCAGTCTTTAAGTGGCCTTGACCTAAACACTAGAGAACCATTTGGTGCCAACTGACACTCTGACTGTGACAGTAACCCTGTTCTCAGATGAGAGAACTGAAACAGGTGACCAATAACTGCCCCCAAACAAATGTACCATTATCCCTAACTTTTTATAAAGAAACAGGTTTTTTTTTTTAGATTGGTCATGTAGCTCAAAGGAAATGTTTCTAAGACAAAAATGTATCCTCCTGTTAATTAGCAATTTATATACTATTTTCCTCCATTTTCCATGGCCTTTCCCATCCTTGTTTGCCACCAGGCACCCACGGCCAACAAAATGTCCCTGTGTCTTTGAAGAACCACGCAAATTACAGCATGAAAGCATCTAAGAACTTAATTCTAAACCTCCTATAGGAGGTGTGTATGTATAATCTGTGGGTATATGTGTGCTATTCTAAGCAACAACAGAGGTTGCACAGGTGGTTTTTGGACTGTCCTGGAAGACAACTCACCAAATTTCCCACATGATGGAGATCAACCATTTTGTCATGTTCACTTTACCTGCCAAACAAGTATATGATATCTGACATTATCTGCCATCCTTCTGCTCTCAAAGCCTCAAGCCACCTCAGAGTCCAAGAAGACTTCTCAGTGGTCTAAATCAACTAGGGAAAAAGGTTCTCAGTTTGACCTGCAAAATAAATTCATGTGGTGAGAGTGAGTATTGCTTTTTTTCTTTTTCTTTTTCTACTTGGGATGTAACTATGATACCTAGAGGTTTGGTGTTTTCTTAAAACAACGAGGTTAGCATCATAAGGGAAACAACAAAAGAAATTATCATATTCTTTATGTTACTGAGCCATTGAATCAGAAGCAGCAGCTGCTTGTCTCCTAACACTTTTACACAAAAAAATAAACCCCTCTTTCTTTATATTATTGTCGTTCCATGTCTTAAAACCAACTCTGCTAGCAACTGACACTGAGGTTTTCTACAGATTAAACTGATATGTCTGTGCATAAGCAGTGTAATGTCTTTTGTCCCAGAAATGTCAACAACGCTGGAGCTGCCAGACAAGCATCTTAAGGGAGCCATTCTGAATATGTTCAATGAATTTACAAAAGTCCATGGATGTGATAAGGGGAAAACTTTACATGATAAAAAACTCAAAAAAGTATCCTAGAGCCTCAAGCAAATATGATCTAAAATTTAAAATACACACACACACACACACACAGCATAGAAATAATAAAAGGTTAGAAATCAGATGGGAAAACATAACAATAGAAGCCACAGGAACTTAGGCAGAAAGTGAGAGGATAATGGGAGAATGACACCGGGGAGGTATCAGTACAGGAGGGACAACATCAACACGTCTGAGTCTAATATAAATGCAACTTGAATCAGAGAGGGAGAGACAGGAAATAATGTTTAAAGAAACAAAGGCTGACATCTTATCCAAATGTGATTAAAACCATATACACTCAGTCAAAAGAAAACCATATTGCGATGTGCATGATAAAATTACTGCTATTTAGTAACACAGAGAAGACTCTTAAAGGGAGCTATAGGTAGAAAAGGGACGTTGCACTTGGGCCAATGGAGATAAGAATGGCGGCCTGTTCACACCACCAAGAACACAAGACAAAAGACAACGGAACAGCTATAATGTGCTGGAGGAAAAATGACATTTTGTATCCAGTGAAAATATATTTCAAAAATGTTCTTACATGAGAAAAGTATTGAGACTAGTGAATGCTCTGCATGCAGGAAAGGTTAACTGAAGTTCTGTGGAGAAAAAGAAAATGGCATCTCATGCAAACTTGGGTCCACTCAAAGCAGCGTAAGTCAGTTTAGAAGATAGGTCTCTGTTGAAAACAAACAAACAAAAACCCTTTGCTTGTGTTCTAATTCTTCAAAGTATTTAGAAAAAAAATCAAGGGAAATTATATATCATGTAACTTATCAAAATGTATTATAAGGGCTAGAGACACTGGCTCAGTTTGTTTTAGAGGACCAATTGCTCTTCTACAAGATTGATGTTCTACTGACAGCACCTATATAGAGGCTCATCACCATGTGTAACTCCAGTTCCAGGGTTCTGACATCATCCTCTGGCCTCGAAGGTCACCATCGTGTGCATATTGTACACATACAGGCAAAAATAAAGGATGAGAGAGGAAGTCAGAAGCCACATTCTGGTTGTGATGACCTAGTTAGGGAAAATTGGTACTCTGTTCTCTTTGGAGCCCAGCATCACATCCAATTAAGTTAGGACACCAGTGTTCTTCACGGAAGCCTTCTCAGGCAGTATGAGAACGCTCCTCTATGTTTTTGCTAAGAACCTGATAGCATCTGGGACCCAAGAAACATGAAGAAGAGTTGCCCTTCTGGCCCTGGTTGAGGAAAAGAACATGGAGGAGCTAAAGCCCATAATATCCCTCCCAACTGTGGTAACCAGCAGTCAGCAGTGCATGACATTCAGAACCAAGTGGACACTTGGCAGGATCTTTAAGACCCATCTTACCAAAGCCAGGACAGTCAGCATTTTCTCTGCCTCTAGCCCTTGAAATGAGAAACAATACTCAAGGGACTCTCGCTGTGTGGCTTCTATGTCATGGAGTTACGCCTGGGGCATTGGGAATGGCTCTAGGCTACAGCAGGGGCATCTGCTCGTGTGGAAATGAGCAGAAGTGGCAGCCCTCCATGGAGAGGTCTTTTTATTAAAAGTAAATCTCAGCCAGGTGTGGTGGCGCACGCCTTTAATCCCAGCACTTGGGAGGCAGAGGCAGGCGGATTTCTGAGTTCAAGGCCAGCCTGGTCTACAAAGTGAGTTCCAGGACAGCCAGGGCTATACAGAGAAACCCTGTCTCAAAAAACAAAAAAAAAAAAAAAAAAAAGTCAATCTCCTAAAATTAAAATAAGAGTGCTTATTGCTCTTAAAGAAGAACCAGTCTGATTCCCAGAATGCACATGAAGGTTCACAACTGTCTGTAACTCCAGTGCTAGGTGATCCAACATCATGTCCTAAACTCTTCAGGTACCAGCAGACACATGTTACACATGCAGACACATAGTATGCACATGTGCGTGCACACACACACACACACACACACACACACACACACACACACACTGCAGTAAATAAAAATACTTAAATAAAAACTACAAGTGGAAACAAACTATTGAGTCTTACATTGTAAAATTGGAAGTATAGAGAATGATGTACTATGCATATATTAATAATAAGAACATCAGAGTGGCTTCATTCATATCAAGTTAGTACAAATTTAGGAACAAAAATCTATTACTAGTTGTGGTGGATTTAATGAGAATGTCCCCCATTGGCTCAGATGTTTGAACACTTGGTTTCCAGTTATTGGCGATCCAGCAGACAATTAACTAATATACTAGTCCTAGTGACTAAGGAAGTGGGTGGGTTTCTTTGTTTGGTTGGTTTATTTTGTTTTAGATACAGGATGATAACCTAGGCTAGCCCAGTCTTCGTTATGTAGCCAAGGATGATCTTGAACTATAAGAAATACTTTTATCTTAATAAGTGGTCTAATTTATCAAATTTTAATAATTCAAAATATGAGAAAGTAATAAGAGGGCAGAAAAAACCCTGATAAATATGAAAGAAGAAATGAACAGATTTTCAATTATGATTAGAAATATCTACACTCTTCTCCTGGTAACTGAAAAATTAGACATAATAAGACTATATAGTTAACAATACTTACTTTCAATTTGGTTTAATTGATTTATCAATGTGATTGCATCCATTATTTTTCTGTTCCTGTGATAAAACACCATAACCAAGGCAACTTGCAGAAGAAAGAATTTATTCTGGTTTGTGGTCCTAGAGGGATAATCATCCATCCATCACAGTGGGGAGGAGCCTTAGTTACTTTTCTATTGCTGTGGTAAGACATCATGACCAAGGCAACGTATAGAAGAAAGGGTCTATTTAAGACTTACAGGTTCAGAATATGGTGGGAAAGTGGCAGCAGGCAGGCCTATCACTGGAGCAATAGCTAAAGTTCACATCTTGGTCCACAGGTGGTGGCAGAGAGAGCTAACTAGGAATGTCATGGGCTCTTTTGAAACCTCAGAGTCCACCCTACCCCACCCCTGTGACACATCTCCTCCAATAAGGCCACACTTCCTAATTCTCCCCAAAGAGTTTTACCAACAGAAGACCAAGTGTTCAAATATATAATGCCATGAGTATCATTGTCTTTCAAATCACCACAGGAGGCATAACAGCAAATATAGGTATGGCAGCAAGAACAGGACTCCGAATACTCACGTCTTCAAATGAAAACAAGAAGTAGAGAACAAATTCAATGTAGTGTGAGGCTTTTGATCTCAAAGTCCAC
The DNA here is from genome assembly GCA_902729485.2 of Mus minutoides. Classification (NCBI taxonomy): domain Eukaryota; kingdom Metazoa; phylum Chordata; class Mammalia; order Rodentia; family Muridae; genus Mus; species Mus minutoides. Next base: position 276,737 of record LR749733.1, read on the forward strand.
CCCAGATGATGTATTCCCCACTCAAGACTGCATCAACCAAAGAGCCCCAAACAAACTGGGGATCAAATACTGAAGGCTCTGGGGAAAGGGAACATTTCTCATTCATACCACTGCAGAAACCACAAAGGAGTTTAACTTAGAGATGTCAAGGACACATGGAAGATCTACCAATATATGCCATATCTGACTCATAAAGAAAATCTCAAAACATTTCAAAGGATAGAAAGTACACAGTCCATCTCTCTGTCTACTATAAAATGAAAAGATACTAAGAACTTCAGAAAACAATACATTTCAAAACGGACTATGTGTCAAAAAGTAATTGATAAGGGATTTTATAAAATACACCCTATAAAATTTATGATATACAAATAAAATAATATTCAGAGGAAGTTTTGTAATGCTAGATGCTTACATCATCAACTCCTTAAATATTCAATATCTGTTATCTTCACATTCATGCTGAGAACATAGAAAAATAAAAACTAAACCCAAAGTACAAAGTAATAAAAAGCATAAAATCAACAAAAAAAGAAAGCAAGAAAGAGAAATCAATAAAACTGTAAGCCTTTTCAACCACAAGGTTTAAAAAGATCAATACAAATGAGCTACCTGTAGCTAGACTGATCAAAAAGAAAGTCAGACATAACCAAGTGAGCCATCACAGTGTTCTTGGGACATTATACAGATAACCACAGAACAACATCATCCTATGGTATTATAAACAATGTAACAATGTATGACAACAAAGTTTATAGCTTGAGTGAGCTAAATGAACCTGTCAAATGACCACATCTCATACAAGAAACCTGCTAGGACTAAAGAGATGGTTCAGCAGATAAGAGCACTGACTACTCTTCTGAAGGTCCTGAGTTCAAATCCCAGCAACCACCTGGTGACTCAACCATCCGCAATTCTGGTGTGTCTGAAGACATATGCAATGTACTTAGATACAAAAATAAATAAATCTTTAGGCGGGAGAGAGTGGGGCCAACTGGAGGGAGCAAAAGTCCTGAATTCAAATTCCCAACAACCAGTACATGATGGCTCACAACCATCAGTGCAGATACAGTGGGGTCGACCACAGTGAGCAGAGGTCCTGAATTCAAATTCCCAGCAACCACATGATGGCTCACAACTATCAGTACAACAACAGTGTACTCATACACATAAATAAATAAATCTTTTTTTTTTTAAATGAAAAAAAGAACCTCTGGTGGAATCACCATGCCTGACCTCAAGCTGTACTACAGGGCAATCATAACAAAAACTTCATGGTACTGGTACAGCAACAGACAGGTAGATCAATGGAATAGGATCAAAGACCCAGAAATGAACCCACACACCTATGGTCACCTGATCTTTGACAAGGGAGCTAAAACTATCCAGTGGAAAAAAGACAGCCTTTTCAACAAATGGTGCTGGCACAACTGGCAGCTATCATGAAGAAGACTGGAAATTGATCCATTCTTATCTCCTTGTACTAAGGTCAAGTCTAAGTGGTTGAAGGACCTCCACATAAAACCAGAGACACTGAAACTTATAGAGGAGAAAGTGGGGAAAAGCCTCGAAGATATGGGCACTGGGGAAAAATTCCTGAACAAAACAGCAAAGGCTTGTGCTGTAAGATCAAGAATTGACAAATGGNAATTTACTAAACACATGAAACTCAAGAAGAAGGAAGATCAAAATATGGACACGTCACCCCTTCCTAGAATTAAGAACAAAGCACACATTGAAAGAGTTACAGAGATCATGTGTGAAGCTGAATCCAAAGGATGGACCCAATGACTGCGGCTGCCAGGGATCCATCCCACAGTCAGCCACCAAACATAGACACTATAGCAGATATAGCTGTCTAGTGGGAGACTATACCAATGCCTGGCAAACATGGAGATGGAAGCTCACAGTCAGCTATTAGATGGAACACAGGGTTCCCAAGGAAGGAGCTAGAGAAAGTACCCAAGGAGCTGAAGGGGTCTTCAACCCTATAGGTGGAAGAATAACATGAACTAACTAGTAGCCCCTGAGCTCATGTCTCTAGCTGCATATATATAGAAGAAGATGGCCTAGTTGGCCATCATTGGGAAGAGAGGCCCCTTGGTCATGCAGACTTTATATGCCCCAGTACAGGGGAACTCCAGGGCCAAGATGTGGGAGCGGGTGGGTAGGGGAGCAGGGCCAGGAGGAGGGAGGGTATAGGGAACTTGATGGATAACACTTGAAATGTAAATGAAGAAAATATCTAATAAAAGTTGGAAAAATATGAAAAAAAGAAAAGAAATAAAGAAACCTGCTAAACTTGACATGCCTCAAAAGACAAGCCAAACCATCTCATAAGACAGAACATTTCCCACTGAAAGAAAGCATTCTTGGTGTAAAAAAGACTCCAAATTCAGGTAGTTTAAATGGAGAGTTTAGTCAAACTTTTAGAAAAGAAATAATGCCAATCTTACATAAAATAGGAGTGGGAAGTATTCTCACTCTGTTTCTAGAGTCATTGGTACCATTATCCTGACAATCGAAAACCACTAAGATTCAACAATTCTCAATAAAACATGGACACATAAAATCTACCAATAATAGGGGTAATTTAACATGAATTAGTAAAATATATTATAAATATTAATTAATTTAACATTCTAAAAGTTTTTAAGTCTAACCCACATAAACTAAAAAGAGAAAAAGTCAATAAAGGGGGGAAACCCAATAAAAAAATAAAGAAAATATCTAATAAAAAAATTTTTAAAAAATACACAAATCAGTCAAATGATTAAAAAGTAGATGAAAAGAAGGCATGAGAGCTAGCTCAACAGTTAAGAGTACATACTGCTCTTGCAGAGTACCCAGTTTCTGGTCCCAGTACCCACAAGGCAGATCATCACCATTTGTAGGTCCAATTGTGGCAGATCTAGTGCCCTATGCTGGCCTCTACAGACATCAAACATGTTTGCGGTACACTAACATACATGTAGGCAATATATATTAAGACTGAAATGATATAAACAAAAACAAAGCTGATAGACCTAAAGAGCAAAACAGACTCTGTAACGACGGATAAAGATTTTAATAGCTTAGTTCCAAAAAATGGACAGAGCACATACAAGATGAGCATGAAATAGAAGACAAAGAAATGTATTCACTCCTGCTAAGTTATCTGATTAACCAGGAGCCCATAAACCTAAGCCCCCCTTTCTGTACTCCATTCAAAGGTCATAAACACAACACGACAATGGACAAATTAAAGTTTAGCAATAGCCAGTTTCAACCAATAAGAGGGAGCCGACTAATTATGGCATGACAAAATGAGTCTTATAGCCAGTAAAAGAAGTCTTCTCCTTTGCTTCCAATTTCTTCCAATGCAAACCCACTATACACATGGGCAGAGCCACGTGAAAGCCTCCTCCGCGTCTACATACTGCCTGATTAATGAACTGGTTCTTCACTTTGTTCAGATCAATTCTGCTAAATTTAACCTATGTAACGTTTTCCCATTTAGCATATATCTAGCGGGATGGCCCACATAACAACAGAATCCACGTTCTTCTCGAGAGCACAATGTATTGCTGCCAGCTAGCATTCTACTGGCAGGAGACACTACAGGCAGCTGGGAGAGAGAACTGCTAACCTCCCACCATCTTTAGTACTTTGATGCTCACCAAACTGAAGCATCTTCTGCTAGACAATAAACAGAATTAAAGACCTGGAGTATTTAGCTCTATCATCCTGTGAAATTCTGAAAACCAACTAATGTTGGCTAAGCTTAGGTTGCTTTGGTCATAGGCTTCTAGTTAAAATAATTTCCTAATCTCTTTCTCTGGTCCTATGTAACAATCTATTCAGAGTCTATTCAGTGTACTGCTCAGAGAGTGGCACAGACTCCAATGGTCTGTAGTCCAGCTCTTGCATTAGACACCCCAGAGTTCTAACCCTGACATTTCTAGTCCTTCTATGCTCGGCTATGGAACTCTATCATGCTGCATAACCATTCTCTACCCGGTTTACAGATGTCACAGCCTGCACCACACATTCTTTCTGATGGGGCAGAGCACCCCGCCCAGTGAGTAGCTTGTGTTCACTCAGTGTTTGTTCCACCTTGCTTCACAGAACTGGCTGTCCTGAGACTTCTCTTTACTCCCCCACCCTACAGGGACTCTATATCTCAATTTTAAAATCTGCCTTTAGTGTTTCTGTTTCAGAGAATATTTCTCCTGAATAGTTTTACATTCTGGCCTTCTATACTATTCCCTTATGTTTGACCACAGATATTCCTCAGATATTTTGGCTTCTTCTGCAGTCCAACTCCAGGCACACAGCACTAGCTCCAGACCTCTCCAGGGTCTCCATTTGGACATTCCATGAGAAAGACAAGGAGAGTTCAGTTGTATCTCCCAAACATACTCTGGAAAGCCTAGTCACAATGGAAACACTTTAAAGAATTCTGTATGACTACTCCCTATGAACATGGACCAAAAAAAGTGAAAAGATGAATATATGTACAAGCTGGATGGCTTATGATAAATGAAATATACAATCAATTTCACCATTCAATCTAAGGCTGGGAACTTCTGATACCAACCAGAACAAAACAAGCCTTGGATCAAAGTGTTCTGATTGTCCTGCTTTGGCAAGCACAATGCGGAGATGTAATTGTGCATGCACCATGCTTTGATGAATCAAGGATGCGCCTCCCTCAAATACACCAAGGGCCTTGTCAAAACAGACAGATAACCAACTGACTCCTACAGATGCAGCTGTGTAAGTCACCTTGGGGAAATCAAGACCCCCAGCTGCTGAGAAGAACAATTTCAAAGCAGAGACTTTGCTGGAGACAATTTTCTGTAGCACAGAGAGAATTTCTGCTACCTTCAGCTTGGTCTGTGCAAAGCAGCAAATTATTAGCTCTCGTGAGTCTGCCTACATTTATTCCCAGTTGGAGGAGGCTATGCCCTCCAAGGCACATTTAGAAATCTCCACAGATGTGTTTGTCAAGACTGTGAAAGTGCTATTGCCGTCGAGTGGGTAGGAAAAGCCAGGGGTGACTGCTAAACCATTTGTTGAAAAGTCTTGTAGCACCAGGAATTATCCATTCTGAACACCAATAATGCTACAATGAAAGACTGCCCCATAGAAATGACCAGGATGAATTCCATGGCTGCCTGGAGTCACACAAGCCCTATCATTCTATAATATGTCCAATCTGATTCTAGTTCCCCCAGACCTGAATCCAAAGCATTCTAGCAGCAATGCAGTGCCCCCACTCATAACAACCAGGCTTTCTTGGGTGTATCTTTTTTATCTCCCATCTTGTCCTTAAGCACTCTAAGACAGAAGTGGCAGTTCCACTATTTTCTTACTATTTATTCTCATAACTATTAATAGATGAGAAGAATAATGATGGTCTTTCTTCTTCCATCACCCTAAGACATCAATTGCAATTATTTAATAAAGTCTTTTTCGTAACCTAGTGAGTATTATGGAAACTTGAACAAAAAACAATTCATTTATACTAATCCATTTTTAATTATTTATTTATTATTAGAGAATTTCTTCATTTACATTTGCAGCTAGAGACATGAGCTCTGGGGGTTCTGATTAGTTCATATTGTTGTTCCATCCATAGGGTTGCAGACCCCTACAGCTCTTGGGTACTCTCTCTAGCTCCTACATTGGAGACCCTGTGTTCTGCCCTATAGATGATTGTTAGCATCTACTTCTGTATTTGCCAGGGACTGTCAAAGCCTCACAGGAGATAGCTATATCAGAGTCCTTTCAGCAATATCCTGCTGGCGTATGCAGTAGTGTCTGCATTTGGTGGCTGATTGTGTGATGGACCACCCTGGTGGGGCACTCTCTGGATGGTCGGTCCTTTCATTTTAGCTTCAAACTTTGTGCACCTCCTTCCATGTATATTTTAATCCCTATTATAGGGAGGAATGAAGTATACACGCGTTGGTCTTTCTTGATTTTTCTTGTGTTTTGGATACTAACCCAATTTTAAATAAAGGTGGATAGTCTAATGAGCTCATTCCATAGATACCAAAAAATTTTCATGCTCTGTATTAATCATATGTCCTATTTCTGAGGTTCAAACCCCCTCTATCCACATTTTAGCCTTTTAGGGGTTTTTGAGACAGCATCTCACCATTACAGGCTATCCTGTAGTACACTATGTAGACCAACCTGACCTCAAACTCAGAGAGATAAATCCTCTGCCTCTGCCTCTGCCTCTGCCTCTGCCTCTGCCTCTGCCTCTGCCTCTGCCTCTGCCTCTGCCTCTGCCTCTGCCTCTGCCTCTGCCTCTGCCTCTGCCTCTGCCTCCCAAGTGCTGGGATTAAAGTTGTGCACAAGTGTACCTGTTCCTTTCCTGCTTTCTATATTCCAGTGGAAAGAAAGAAGAGATCTGCTGTCTATCCTATAAACAAACAAACAACAAAAAAAATGACCATCTCTGTTTATTTTAGATAGAAGAACAAATGATAGAGGAGCAAAATTTGTTCTTGTATAAGCTAGCAATATATAATTCCAACGTGCTCTTACAGAGCAGGAGAGCCAGTTTTAAATTTCTTAAATTACAAATGAGAAATCCTAAAAATAGACGCAGGATGAAACAGGCAAAGCTGCACTACACGTTAGTGTTTAGCCACTCAGAAAAGAGGTATCTTCGCTGAATTTGAGGTGTTTTAATGTACTAATATCCCTCTGAAAACACAAATGTTCACTGTAAATGAATTTTAATTTTGATACTGTTGTCTAGACACTACACTGTAAGGCCTTAGACATGTTTTGGGAAGTTGTTTTCCTGGGATTCTGTTAGCTTTAATGTAGAAAACCATGGAAGGTGATTTTATAAGTTCAAGAATTCTTTTCTTTTCTTTTGTTTTCTTTTTTCTTTTGGTTTTTTTTTGGGGGGGGGGATTTTTTTTTTTGTTTTGTTTTTTCGAGACAGGGTTTCTATGTATAGCCCTGGCTGTCCTGGAACTCACTTTGTAGACCAGGCTGGCCTCGAACTCAGAAATCCGCCTGCCTCTGCCTCCTGAGTGCTGGGATTAAAGGCGTGTGCCACTACGCCTGGCTTAAGTTCAAGAATTCTTAAAGTAAAATGATCTCCCACCCAAATTTGTCTATATAAAGGCAATAGCACAAGAAAAATAATCATTGCCATAATAAGTACTTTTTTCTCAAATTTATACCCATATAAAACTAATTTTTCCTCAAATTTATACCCATATAACTAGACCTTTATTTTTCTTAAAGAATTGTTTCTATGGTCTTATTAGGCAATCAGTTATTCTTGATTTTTACGGTGTGCATGCACGCACACAAGCACATACATGTGGGTGCCTGTAGAAACCAGAAGAGGGCATCAGGTTCCCTGGAGCTGAATTGCAGGTGGCTGTGACTCTCCCAGCTTAGGCCCTCTGGAAAAGCAGTAAACCTTCTGAACTGCTGCTACAGCGTTCCAGCCTCTGTCTTTAGCTTTAAATCTTGTATCCTAAGAGACTTCAATTCTAGAATAATTGTGACTGTTGGTCACTCTACCATGCAAACAATTAATTCACTTTTCCTAAGTGGTTATTTCTTTTAAAGCCCTCCACATTGGCTGAGATTGATTATAGCTCAGCCCTAGGGGACAGTCTCTGTTTCAATCCCCACGATTCCCCTTTCAAAGATATGGCTGAGGCTTGACAAAGAGCAGAGACTACCCATTTTATTCTATGCAGTTTAACATTATTATGTCAGAGACATAACTTATGCTCTTTATTATTCTTAAAAGTGTCTTACATGCTTTTTCAAAAACTCACAACTTCTAATTATTGCTTAGTTTTATGCTTACTTTGTTTCATTATTATTATTTGGCTATATGCAAGGGAATATCAAATGATCAATCATTCAAAAACACAGTTAAATGCTTATGTGGGACCAAGTGAACAGGTGTCTCATAAATGGTCATAAATGGTCATAAATTCATGAAAGTATGTGGGGTTACTTCCAGGTTCAGTAAGAACTTGGATGAAATTTAAGACTAACTTCTGACTTTTAACAGCAATTCATTAATTAATTAATTTTTTAAAAGAACTCAGAAAATCTGTCCATTTGGACGACCAAACTCTGAATTAATATGCATCACATGCAAATGGCCAAAATTGGCACAAAGGAACAAGGAAACTCAAGGGAGATCACAGAGTTTGTAACAATCCCTAAAAAGAGGATATGGTGATGGGTGTGCTCTTGTTTTATTTTAAAGTTGTTTATTGATTAGAGAAAAACACAAATATGGACAAGATTAATTGAAAGATTAATACAATGAAATCCCATGCATTCGTTTCCAACTCTCAACTGTTATCAGTATATGGTAGACCCTGACTCTTTCCCTCCCTATTCCTTAATCCTAAACAAGACTCTGGATATGCTGGAGACTCTCATCAATTTATAAATATCCTAATATAGTCTCTCAGTCTAGAGAAACCATCTATAGTGGTGGTTGACGTGGCTGAGATTTGACAGGACTGAAGGAGAAGGGATGCTAAATAGCTACAGAGTTTCCTTTGGGGTAATAGAAATATTCTCTAATTAAAAAACAGTGGTGGTGTACATTTCTATGCGTTTGATAAGAAATATAGTTTCAGCCACACTTTAAATCGTGAACTCTGTGAGATGTGAATAGAGTTTGACAAAGCTAAGGGCAATCAATAGAAAATAATTGTACTTTTGTTTTCTGTACTTATGACAGTTCTTGAACCTTTTCCCCCATTGGTGAGAGATTATGTACTGGCTCATAAGAAATCTTTTATCAGTGATCATACCACAGAACAATGACTCCCTCTGCAGAATATGTGCACAGTTTCTCAAAATCATTACTAAAAAACTAACACTACCTTCATAGCATTATAAAATAGCCCTCTGATCAGAGCTCATTTGTTTCCTAGTTGTAGTGGTTAACATGTCTCTTAACTTCCTGAGATCTGTGGGTTTCCCTTTATAATTTATTTGTTTAACTAATTTGTAACTTTTTGGTAAATTCCTCACATTATAGATTTTCCAAAGTATAGACACAAGATAGTATTTTGTGTGTGCTATCTCCAGCATTTTCTGAAAACTGTGAGGTCAACTCAATAGTTTGATTACATTTAACTTCCTCTTCTGCCCATATATGATTGCCTCTGTTAACATGATGGATTTCCATGGGATCCACCAAATCAACTCGCCATAGTTCTCCACACTGAAATTCTACCTAAGAAAACTGCTTACCATCCTTATTACACGTATTCGTTTTGTTCTGTTTTCTCTCTCCATATAGAGTTTCACTCTGTAGAACCCACTAACCTGGAACTCCTATAGTCCAGACTGGCCCCAACTTGTGGCTCAGCCTCACAAATGCTAGAATAAGAGACATAAATCACCACTCCTGCCCGTGCCTTTATTAATTAGTCTGGAATTCAAAGATTACAGCTCTGTACTAATTCGCATTACTTTCCTTAATTTATTATCAGGCATGGTTTTATGAAGAAAAACGTTCCTGTGCAACCATTTGTTTGTCTTAAAGAATAGCTTGTCTAGAGAAGACAAAATGTTTCATCTTTCCCTTTATTTTCACTTTTCTCAATAATTAATAGATGCACCAGAATTTTCCAAACTACACAGTGAACGGTTGCTTTTAAAATACCATTTTAACCTCAAGAATTTTTACCATATATGATGTATTTCAATATTTTCATCTCTTATTTATTGGACACTTAAATTTCTCACAACTTCTCATTGTTCCTTAGTCATTTAAACTGACCTCAAGGGCTTTTGATAGCTTTCCTGTTTTCAGCTATAACAAGATGTTCCAGAACCATCCAATACATTTCCTGACCCACGCCTCTAATCATCTACTTCTCAAAAAGCCCCAGTTCCTTCCTTCAGAATGGTATTGAAAGGACACAGTTTAAATGTGAAGATTCTTCATTCCATCTAAGTTGTTCTTTCTTCCCCAGGTTTTCAGTAGACAGAACTACTTTTTATCTTTTTCTTTCTTTCTTTCTTTCTTTCTTTCTTTCTTTCTTTCTTTCTTAGGACAAAACAGATCAAGTTCATTTCCCTTCTATCTTTTCTAGTAGGTTACCTTATAATATAAGGTAATACTTTCTATATTATTGAATTTGGAATTGCTAGATTACAGTTCTGCTCTATTCAAACTTCCTGCCTTGGTTTACTACAAGGTATGCTTCTGTACTGATGAGCAAATGTGTGCATTGTGTATATTCACAGTTGTTAAAGGGGAGACTTCCTTCTCGTGACATAAAGAAATAGGAAACCAGTAGTAAACATGAAAAGTGGAACTTCTGTAGGAAAAAAAAATAGGAAAATTGAGGACAGAAAGAGAAGCACAGAGCAGGGAAACATCACACACAAAATTCAATGATTATAAAATTGAGATCTCTTATATATGAAGCAAGAATATTCATAACAGAAAACAGCTTCTTCAGAAAAAAACTTCCAATGTTATAACCCTGCCTGCCTCGACCATTTATAAAAATTACACTGTTTTAATTGTTTAGGTATTCACTGAATCTCATAACAACACTGAGTGCAAAGCAGTGTTATTATCTCTATCTTATCAAAGAGAAATTGAAGCACAGAGAAGTTCAGTCATTTGTTCAGACATTTCCTAGGGGAAATTACCAGTGAGTCAGGAAAAGAAAGCACAAGATCTAACCCAACAGCCTGAGTACCATCATGATGTCTTCTGTCTCTCAAAACAGAATACAGCACACATGCACACACACACACACACATACACACACACACACACACACACACACACACAGGAACATGCTTTCATACAAGCACATTACATAGTCAAAAAAAAAAAAAAAAACAAGTATTGGCACACCCAAATAATAAACATCTCATTGTAAAATGAAATTTTAGATAACTATAAGATTTCTACACAATTTCAAGAGTCATAAACTATAAGAGAATTAAAACTAAGGCTTAGAAGACAAATAAACATAGATAAATGGGTACATACATACACACACATACCTACAAATATACATACACTTATATCCTCATTCTTCACCCTACAAAAGAGGATACTGAGAGATTTAGAGACATTATGCTCTCAAAGCCACATAATTTGGAAATTTAGAAATTCAGACTCATGTTGTCCAAAGACTACAATTGCCTTTCAATTTGAGGAGCCCAGATGATAGAGGTGACAGATGGCTGGTTTTGAAATGGGATCCAGGCTATATCTTCTCAAGATAAAACACTGGCATTAACTATGAGTATCCTCTAAGCATAAAACCTAATCCAACTGCAATAAAATAAAATTAGTCCATTTGTCCTTCAGTCTCAGAATAATTGGTGAAGAAAGAAATGCCTGATATTTACCAGGGCAGGTGCAAGAAGCTATCCACTTTTCTTCTCCAACCCAAAGAGCCAATCATCACAGCTTCCCTGTGAGGCTCCTGAGAAGCAGGGCTTACAGCTGGGCAGCCCTCATGCCAAGAGTATATAAACCCAAAATGGAAACTGGAGGGAAAAGGAAGGGAGACTTGGCACACCAGTCCTCTGAACTGTTTCCCATCACTTGGAGCTGGGGAGGGCAGGCAAAAGAACATCACCAGCTGGTATGTTTCCTGGCAAGAACACCAGCTACAGCCTTGCCTGCCCAGCCACGCTCCTGAAGGAAGCAAACAGTTTGCACCTGTAGCTCCATTTCCGTTATTTACCATCAGTAATATACAGAAGTGTCAGAGGCCCATGGGTCCTGGACATTTCCTCAAGCAAGAGGAGCTTGACTGACAACCCATAGATGAAGAAGCTTCATTGTGCTTTTTAATCCATATATGAAATCAATGCTCATATCTCCTGGAGCCAGTCCTTAAAACATTCCTTCACCAGATTCCCCTACTTCTGCTCAGATGTTGTAGCAACCCAGGCAGGGCAGCCTAACAGGGATGGTGCGGAGAACATCTTTGGTGAGTGAATTCTAGGACAAGCCAAGGTCTGGCTGATGAGGTTGGGGTGGGTTAAGGGCCCAAGGAGAAAGATTTTTCTCTCTCTGCTGCCATCCCTGGTTATCTATCTGTTGTCTTAACCTATCATCTCTCACTGAAGGAGCTATAGCCTCTCACTTTGCCCTTTCCAGACAACCCTGAAGTGTGCAATAACAAAGACATGAGCATGAATTTCCGAGCATGATGTGACATGATTTTCATTTTTTTTTTAAATTCTTCCATGCTTTTTCCCTCTGCTTTTATTTTTCATGTATCCACATTTTATATATATATATATATATATATATATATATATATATATATATATATATATATATATATATGTGTGTGTGTATCAGAGCTGGATCCCATTATCTGCATTCCAAAGCAACTATTTCACAACTATTTCTCTAAGATATCATAAAGAGAGTAATAAACATAATCACATAACTCCCTCCCCTGGTGCTTCAGCAATTCATTCAGGTACTCAGCACTGACAAGCCACAGAGAGATGAAGAGTAGTGGACTTTCTACCACTATGAAGAAAATCCAAGAAAAACTACTTAGAAGGAAGGTTTATCCTGGTTCTCAGATCTAAGGAGGTCAGCCTGTTATCGGCAGGATGATACGGCAAAGCGGAGCAGTTCACGTCAGTGCAGGTCAGAGGCAGATATAGAGAATCTGTGGTCTCCAGATTTCTCCTTTTCCCTTTTATTCCCTGAAGAATAGCAAGACAGTGCCATGTACATTTAGAACAGACTGACCCCTTAGATGATCCTCTTGGAAACACCTTTGACAACACACCCAAATGTGTACTTCACTAACCTTGTAGGTCAGTGGCTCTCAGCCTGTGAGTCAAGACCTCTTTGGGGTTGAATAACCCTTTCACAGGAGTCATATATCAGATATGTACATTATGATTCATAACAGTAGCAAAGCTACAATTATGAAGTAGCAATTAAGTAATTTTATCGTTGGGGATCATCACAACTGTGTTAAAGAGTTGCAGCATTAGGAAGGTTGAGAGCCACTGTTCTAGATGAATATGATAATCAAATTAACTGCCACAACTGATGATCACCCAGCCCTCATAGGACCAACTTAGAATCCAAGAAGTAAATTTATCATGACGTTGACTCCACAAATATCTATTAAAAATATGAAACTTTATAAAAACTTCTCTGTTATGAACCCAAAGAAAGTAGGCAAATTGTTTTTTAAAAATTCTTTAACTTTAAGTAGTTTCAGCCAGATGTGCCTTATTGTATGTGTAATGTTGTGGATCCAGGTCTCAGATGAAAATCAAGTGGACCCACATCTTAAGACATAAAATAAAGTGGAAGGCTATGAACAAATATCATTGACTTCTTACAGAGGACACTAAATTATAGGAAAGTGGAAGAAAAGTATGATTTACTGAATTTCTATGCTGCTGGTACTCCAGTCATATGATTAGTGATTGTTTGGTGGTATTGGCCATGTAGTCTATAGCTTAACAGAGCACCTTGTGCTAAATTATTTTAACAAACACACAAATGTGAGAGAAAATAATTAAGTATAGGTCTCTGTATGGCACACATCTGCAATCCCATAAACTGTGAAGTGAGACCCTACATCAGAGTTTATATAAAGAAAAAGAGGAGGAGGATGAAGAGGAAAAAGAGCAGGAAAAAGAGGAGCAGGAAGAGGAGGAGGAAGAAAAAAGTAATGATGTATTTTATGTGCATGTATTTTCACATATATTGTCACATTCTACCATGGCCCTGTGAGAAGGGTCTCATGTCCAGTTCATGGATGAAAAATGAGGGGCTGGTTATAATGACTTGCAAGCAATGACACAAAGCCTGTGGATAGCATCCAACCCGGGTACTTCATTTTCTAAATCTACTGTGTGCTTCTTTTTAAACCAAGCTGCCTATACCAGAGAAATGGACATGCTTTGAACACAGAGAAAGAAGTCAAAAACAAACAATGATGCTCAACCCCACAGAAGCAATGATGTGTGGTTCCTGGAGAGGGACTATGCAGGAGAAACAGCTTCTTAGCTCCTTGGGGAAGAAAAGCAAAGCTTGCTTCCCAGTACCCCTGCTGACTGCCAGTTTCAGTGGAAGATAATCTTGTGAGGGGGCTTTTCTTTTCAAAACACATCAAAGAGCCATAATTGCTCAGGTCCCCTGCAAATATCTAGGCACAGAGTTCCATTTATTACAATTTCCAAATGACTGAAAAGCTTTTCCTTCTTTTGTGATGCTCAGAAAATTGGAACAAAGTGAGAGAATACCGTTCTCCACTCACAATTGAAACATACAACTGGGTTTCCTTACAAGCACAAAGAAATCAAGGAGAAAGGACATCTCTTCTTTTCAGCAGGGAAAGTAAATTGTGAGCTGTTATGAAATTATGTTGTTACTATTTTGACCCTAAGTATAAATCCATTTATCTGCCAGATTAGCTTATAGTTTATACACACATGGTCGTTCTAATCCGAGAATGTCTCATTGCTCTACATGTCTCTGGACAAGTTACAAAAAATCAGGATCAGCTGGGATACCACCTCCTGGCAGGTGGAATCTGGGTAATTTATGAAACCTTACTAGTTTCTCTCTTGTCTACTTTTCAGGAATATTGACAGCTAGGCACGTGCTTTGTGTCTTAATACAAACAATCATGGCTGTGTAATGGTTAATGTGGTTAATAAAAATAGCATTCATTTTATCTCTAGCTTGTCACTCTTGCACTGTCATTGGACCAGGTGATTCTGGTCAATCACTTTGGGAACCTCTGTGATAAAATAGTAAAATGAATGCTAGACAGATAGGACCTAGAAGTCCCCAAATTGTCATGATGCTTCTTATATAAGATCACTGGTTATAGATTCTGAATTACCAGACACTATTTTATTTAGAAACTGAATGAATATATTGCACATGCCAGGAATTGGGCTGAATGTCAGAGATACAATTGTAAATAAAATGCAACCTTTCAAAGTATATCCTATTTGATGTTTTGAATTATTCTGTAGACCAATAGTGAAGTATCAAAGCATACACAATTGCCCTGTTGTGTAATGACAATTATTATGAGGCTTCTTTAGTGAAAACAAGATAATAATGTCTATGAAGACAGGGCCATCTCTGTCTTGCTGATTACTGTACTCTCAGCATCTGGCTGAGAGGATGATGTTTATTGAGGAAACCTATTAGTAAACTGGAAAGACTGTGAGTAATTAGTGCAGAATATGAGTATTACCTCCAGTGTATCATATAACCGCCTCTGCCAATTGAACCTGCCTCATTACATCTTCAAGATCAAAAATCTCTCAGACAAGAGTGCTTGGTGAGAGTCTGTGTTGCAGGGAGCTGTACAAACAACATAGAAGCAAAAGGGAACCACCAACTGCTCAAACCTTGTCCAGATGCCAAAGAACCCTCACAGACAGACAATGAGAGAACGGAGACCAGACATCTTGCCTCTATTCCAAACATTTTAAGGCCTTTAGAACCACATCAGACTAAATGTCTACATAACTCCAGATGATGAAATCTTCCCTTTCCAAAGGCAGAAAATGCCCAGAGTTAAAAGGTCAACTCAAATCCAAAGACATTCTAGGTAAAATGCAATAAACTGTGCCATGCTTCAAGTGGACAATCTACCTGTTGTACAGAGCTATCCTTTGAGCCAAACACCATCTTGCAAAAGATCAGGCCAGCTTGGCATTCTGACTATTTACGTTCTCTCATAAAAGACCCATGGGACCCTAACCTAAGCAGCAAGGGAGGATTGCCTAGTTGTTCTCACTTTTGCTTTTATTTATGGACAACTACCCTCCCAACCGCCCCACCCCCACCCCCAGTCCCACTCAGGGTGAAATTTCATTCAACACTGACATTTGTTTTCACAAATGCATCTCTAGAGGACTTGGGATTCAGTTTCTGGTTATAGAGATTCACCATGCCTTTGGTAGCCTGTTCCAAAAATTGGGGGATTTGGCCCAGTCTCACTTGTTTGCATTGACCAGCAAAAGATCAGTCTGAACCAGTACCCTCATTACCATTGAAAGCAGTTTCTCTTGCTATGAACATGCTAAAAGGAGGTGAGTTCCAGTGCTGGGTACCTCTCCAATTAGCCTAGAACACCTCTGTGAGTCTTCTTAACCCATCCCAGGACCACATTTCCTTACATGACTTCCCAGTACTGACAGTTCCAGTATGCACAAATTTACCTTTTCCTTTACACATTTCCCCACTTCCCTGGGAACTCCCCATCCCTGGGCTCAACATTAGCACTAATGGAAATGAACATAAATTAATGCAACTCCGTGGCTCTAATGCCCCTTCTCTAGCCTTGCATATTTCTATTGGTTTATTGCAAGTTCTAGGAGAATACATAGATTATGCATGCTAGGCAAGCACTCTACCACTGAGCCATATTCAAACTGCTGTGTTCCTGTGGCCACTGCTGGTTATAGACTGATATTCCTCTTCTATCTCTGGCTTTGCACATTTCATACCCTGATACAATCACATAGAATAAAACCAAGAGCTAAATCACTCAAAGAAGCCTGCGCATGTTTTCTACGGAGTTAGCAGTCAAAAATATCTGACTCTTGAGTGCTTTCAAACTCTAAAGCTACTTTTCATTTTTAAGGGACATCAAATTTCTAATTCTCCAGACCCCTATGAAGACACATTTACCATCAGGACTTGGATAAAAGTGACTGTCCACAACTGATTAAGATGTATTGCTAGTGTCTGGCAGACTCCTGACCTATGCCTGCTGTCCTTGATACCTAGGGACCTTATATTGAGTGGCAGATGAAGGCAAAATTGTAGTGATAGGGTTGTGCTGCAGCCTGTGTCATTTGGCTGTGTTTACAGCCAGCCCAGCTGCGCCAGGCAGCAGCTATAACACTTGGGGAACAACAGTAGCTTTTCAAGTCAATATATGAGGCTTTGTGGTGCAATAAAAAGAATGTTACAGAAAAAGCACTGAGATAGACTTCCAACTCCACTTCTCTGCAGTTCCGTGACTTCCCCTAAAAATAGCATCTCTGAACACAACTGTCCTTAACAAAGCAACCGCTGCCTTGTTCATTTCCCAAAATGAGGAAAGGTCTTAGAGAAGAATAAATGTCTTGATTCACTTAATCCCAGTAATCCAATGAGTAAAGTATTTTCAGTCCTGCATTAAATGTGTGAGGGGAGAATTAAGGAACTTCTTCAATGAGATAGCTAGTAATCCAAGTTCTAAGTCCAAGTTCTAAACCACAAAGCCATGGAGGATATCATAAAAATTGCTATTCTGTTGAGAGATAGATATACAATAGATAAATAGGTGATGGATGGATGGATGGATGGATGGATGGATGGATGGATAGATGTGTGATATTAAATAGGTAGGTAGGAGATAGATGGATGGATAGATAGATAGACAGACAGACAGACAGACAGACAGACAGAGTAGACAGGCAGACAAACAATGTATAATTCTAAGCAGGCTATAAATGAAACGTAATATGTAGTTCAGGTTTGTCTTGAATTCCTACCTCTTACCTCCTGACTGCTTGTATTTTAGTCATGACCACCAAATGGATTAAATTTGTCTTAAATATCCATAGCACAGTGAAATCAGTACCTTACCACATGCCTTGATCAAAGCATTTTCCATTTTGTTATCGCTTTTTATAAACCTCATTAGGCTTCAAGTTCCTTGAAGATGGGAATGGAAATGTATTTGCCTTTCAGCAAGAATTGTAGCTCTGTGCTCTGAGTCTGCAGGGTATAGGTAGGCATCCATGTCTGGAGTGTGGGTGGAACCAGAAAGGAAATGAGTGGAGATTGAGTGAGCAAAATGATGAACTATTTCATGCAGAAATTAGCAGGTGAATGTGGTTATATAGAGAGACACAGGGTGCGTGGGTAAATAATAGATAGGTAAATGGGTGGGAGAACAGATGAGTGAGGCTTGGGGTGGGTGGGTTGGTGGGCGGATGATCACAAAGTGTCAGTTTTATAAAAGGTATCTGGTCAATTTGACTCTGTAATTGTTCACTTTCTTGACCCTCATTAATTTGACCATGATTTTTAAATATCACCTATCTTAAATAATAGAGATCCCGTTTATTCTCATAGTCCAAAAAATACTAATGAAAAATGTGTTATATGTACATAATGAAATTGTATTCCACTGTAAGGGAAAATGCACTTAGGAAAGGTGAAGAAAAATAGATGAAACTGGAAAATGTTATACTAAATGAAACAAATGTGGCATAATCTTTTTCATGTGTGGATTATAGCTTTAAATATTTAGATCTGTGTGTTTATTTTGGAATATTTGTAGAATGCAGAAAGTTAGAAGTGATCCATGAGAAGAGGAAGGGAAGAGATACTAAGAGGTGAGGAGATAGTAGAATGTATAAGTAGTGCCTACTTAAGGGACCCTGATATAGCTGTCTCATACAGAAGTGGATGCTCATAATCATCTATAAGATGGAACACAGGGCCCACAATGGAGAAGCTAGAGATAGAACCCCAGGAGCTGAAGGGGTCTGCAACTCTAGAAGAGGATCAACAATATGAACTAACCAGAACCCCCAGAACTCGTGTCTCTAGCTCCATATGTAGCAGAAGATGGCCTAGTCAGCCATCATTGGGAAGAGAAACCCCTTGGTACTGCAATCTTTATATGCCCCAATACAGGGGAACGCCAGGGCCAAGAAGTGGAAGTGGGTGGGCAGGGGAGCAGGGAGGGAGGAGGGGAGGGGGCTTTTGGAATAGCATTTGAAATGTAAATTAAGAAAATATCTAATAAAAAAATTGGGAAGAAAAATAAAGTGAGTCTGGATGACTTCAAAAAAAAGAAAAGAAAAGAAAGGAGAGGCGGGGAATACTGGGGGTAAAGTTTTAAGAAGGAATGTGGCAGGGGGAAGGGTAGAGAGTAGCTTGAGAGAAACTAAGGAAGCCTTTAAAAGGTGGTGTCTTTGGGAGCCAATCCAGACTGAATCTACAAGATGACACTAGAGGCCTTCTGAGAAAAGGAAGGGAGAGTCATGGTAGAAAACTTGCTCTTCTTCACCTTATGATGCCATGGGCCATCTTGGGACTGTGCAGAGGCCCTCATCTGATACCACAGTGATGTTAGCACCACACTCTACAACTTCCAGAACCATGAGTTAGACAAGATTCTTGTTATAACTACTATCGTGTAGCTATTCCCTGAGAGAATATTCCTTCCACAGACTAGGAGTGGGAAACTCATAAAGCTAAGAAGCCTGAGCATTTACACAACTTGCATGCCTTCCCTGGGTTGTGCAGTCACTACTATGCTCCTAGGAGAAAGGAGACCCTTCTATGGAGCTATCTGCAAGTTGAGCAGGCGGCTCCTGCAATGCCACTTTCATGAGTTGTCACATGTTGGGGGCAGTGGCCATTCTTACCTGCTTTGCTCTCGCCTATGGTCTTGTGTATAACCTCTCACTCATGTTCCTGCAAGTGACCTCAATGAACTCACTCATCAGGTCAGACTTGAATGGAATTGTATATTTGTGTTGGCATATTATCTTTGGCCAATAAAGAACTATTATAATCTCCAGGAAATGTCACGGAACAGCTATGTTGTCTGTGGGTACTATTTGAATAACAACAGCAAAGCTTTTTACATGAACAGCTGAAGTTGGCTATACACATCACTGTGTTTTCCCATACACATACATTCTCATTATTGTCTCTCATGGTGAAGGTGCATCCTCCCAGTTTCTAGGTCTTCCCTTCGTACACACACACACAATTCATCCTCTCTCTCTCTCTCTCTCTCTCTCTCTCTCTCTCTCTCTCTCTCTCTCTCTCTCACACACACACACACACACACACACACACACACACACACACATACACACACTCTCACACACACACACATACACTCACACACTCTCTCTCTCTCTCTCTCACACACACACACACACACACACACACACACACACACACACACCACAAATTATAGTCCCAAAAGCTTCTAACATCAATGCAGTCCTGTCTAAAAGTATCTATCAGCATGAAAACTCTGATTTTTTTTTTTAGAGTAAATTCACATCCTCAGTTCCAGGTTCTTTCTAAACCAATATAGAAGTGTTTGAAGAAAGAGATGCCGCAACCCCATCCTTATAGGACATTCATGTAGAGATTTATTACCAACAGATGGCTGCAGTGTAGAAGACAGTGTGCCTGGGCACTTAGGACCAACACAGCAATCCCTGGTTATTTTCCACCTACACAGCTAAAAAGGAATCAAATTCCAGTTGAGAAATGATTATGTCTTTCCCCAGAGTTTCTGATGAAAACAGCAAATAAAGTCTGCTGAGTTGGCTGGAAGCCACCCAGGCCGTAACATTTTCTTTTCCTTTTTAATAGATACCCCCTCCTCTCCATCCCTGTCAACCTCCCGTGTCCTTTTGTATATATCTCTATCTTATAGCCTCCAGCAACAGTTTTCATTCCTCATTTTTATTATTTTGCCTCTCCATCTCTCTCTTACATAAGTAAAATAAATTCATGAAACACAGCTTAATCTTTGGAGGGACAGATTTGGTCAACTTTTTGAACTTTGGACAGTAAAGTTACTCCCAATCCTGGGTTTCTCATCAAACAGCTACTTGTAACCAAACAGATTCTTAAACCCTAGTAATTCCTCTGTTTGTTTTTGGCTGATGGAAAGACGTGTCCTGGATGCATAATCATAAAGTTGCTCTCATCCGAACTATATCTTGGAAGGGTTTGGGAGGTGTTTGTTTTTGTCAATTTCTTCATGCAAGGACCCAAGTCTGGCCATACTTTTGTTTTTCACATGTTCTGTGTAAATTTTAATTGTCTAAAAGAACAATCAAAAAACAATATATCTCCATGACTTATGTCTTTCTCTGTTTGCTTATTATTTTAACTGTCTTGTTGTTACTGTTGCTGCTGCTGCTGCTGCTGCTGTTGTCTTGGTCATATACTGTAATCATGCAGAAATTCATTGATTTAGGATTATATTTAATATAATTTTCCAAATCATGGTCTTTGATATAGTCATTTTAATTTGAACATAATGATATACCCAAATAACAAAGAAAATTCCATAATCTCATATAAAGAATTTTTTCACCAGAAGACCAAACTTTTCATGAAGGAGTGCAGTAAAGAGTAAGCTAGCCATTTGACCACAGATTCACCTCCTCCTACACAGCCAGGAACATTCTGGGAAGGACTTACAGACTCCCTCAGTTAGCATCTCTATCATTGCAGACAGCATGAAGGTACCTGATTGAGAAGGCAGAGTACAAAATAATGGCAGTGAGACAAGCCTATATTTGAATCTAGATTCTCTACCTTGTTTAGCTCCTCAGCACATCATAAAATGTAGATTACTCTTAACTCCCTAGAGTTAGCAAGAAGACTCATTATCAAGGATAACTGTGCCAGACATAACATTTGATATACATGGTGAGCGCACTATCCACATAGCAGGATATTATTTGGTGTATTTTATTTTATATATGATGAAAATGAGTCTTGAATAGGCAGTTAAATTTTTTGAGACTCTATAACCGGTAAGGGGTCAAATCTAAATTTAAGCCAAATTGTCTAACCCTAGAGTTATATCTTTCCTGAATGCTATACTTCCATCCATTCGAAAATATATGAGCCATAGAAACAAGTAGAATGATAATAAATGATACAATGTAGCAACTTTGAGAATATAACATGCATGGTGTGAACAGGAGGTAGAAGACAAGGTCACGCTATGAAGAAACTCTCCCACAGTGAGGAGTGTAAATTTTGGTGGGAAAGTCTGGCTATGTGTGAACTCTTCATGTGCATCTTGCTCTGATCCCCTACACTGTAGTGGCTTTTCAATTTCAATGCATCACTATCTTCTCTCCTAAGGAACTTGTCCATTGGTAAATAGGCTCTAGATAAAATTAAAACATCATGTCTGAGTCATTCCTAGTAAAGCTTGACTCAAGAATGTCTTTTGGACCCAGTGCTTTGGCCTATTTTTATGGGCTCCAGGTATTGCTTATCCTTCCTTTTCATGTACATTTCCCTGGGGCTATTGATAAAGAAAACCCAAAATTGGGCTGTTTATAAGAATCATTTCTAACACCTTGACATGGATTCTAATTCTTCTCAAAGGGAAGGGACAATTATGGCTTTGACTATTTTATGAACCAAAACACTTCAAAAGAAAATGGGAGAGCCTCTCCCTCTAGTTACATCAATAGACTTATTATAGTATTCATTCAGCCCTATTAAGAGGAATAAAACAAATATTTTGTATTGGCAGAACAAGATGATTAAACAGACTTAGTTAGGAACCTAATTCCCAAATGTAAGATTGTTTGGGAAAAAAAAAATACATTCTGCCTTCATAACAAACCACTCCCAAAGAAGAAGAGCTTTATTCCTTTATCAGTCCAAATACAGCACTGTATTTTCACATTGCCCAGTATTTCTAAAGAATCCCAAGATTCCCAAGATATCACTTCTAACTGAAAAGGAGGAATAATCAACAATGCTAAACTCTATGGGCTAGCATACCAATGTAAAAAAACCTAAATCCTACGGACTCTTCTCTGCTTTGTCATCTTCTCTTTATAGAATACCCTCTTCTCATGTTTGTCCTTGTTCCAAAGATCTAATTATATAGGAAAGAGCAGAATTTTTAGAAAGCAGATTCTTGTTAGTGGCCTCTGAATTTATCCCTGTTGGACTCAGGGAAGTTAAGCACCTGCAGTATACAGGGAGACAGAAACTGCCGTGCAATAGACTCAAAGAGCTAAGCTGTCACATTTTGGTTTTTTGGAGATTATAATTCTTACTCAGCCAGCTGCAGAACAGGATCAATAGTTTTTACCTCAACCATGAGAAACATCTCTCAGCCTGTGGTTTGATTGTCATTGTATATCCAGTCTTTACTTAGCAAATGATCCCTGAAAATCTATACGGTTCCTACACTTCCAGGAATTAATAGATAATAAGGAGTTTCGGGTTGGTGATGTCTATGTGAATGTCACAACTTATCCAACACCCTGTCTTACATGACTTCTCCTCTTCCTATAAGTGTGTCTTCTGTCTTTCAGACGCTCATTTTACCATCATGTTCCAAGCTGACATGCTCTATAACTCATCTGAACCACTAACTTTAATGATGACATGCATGATACCAATTTCATAGACAGCTCTCTCCTGCCGTACCCACATTCAGTCATTCCCCAACCCCATTCATATCACATTGTATCGCCTCGTGACTTCTTCACTATCACTTACCACTAACTCCTTGCTTTATAGTCAACAAAAATTTCTAGTCCGTGACTCTGACCAGCCCTCTACACATATTCTCAGTCTTGTCTTCTGCATTCTTGCTAAATAAAAGCAAGGCACATAGGAAGCCAGCTCTTCATCGTTCTGTGCTTGCAAACATAAATGGAGGAAATGCAAGCACAAGGATTGGTCTTCATTAAACATATGAATGTTAAGCTTTAGGGAGTTGTCATAAACTCTCTAGAAAATTATAAATTCTCCTGACTGGTTCAACCTCTCTCAAATTCGTTTTATCTCTCCTTGCCTCATCGCTCTCAGCTTACATCCTATTCACCAAGACAGCAGAACAAGAAACACAGCTGTTACCACACCAAATAATCACGCTATTTGTATATGGATCACCCATATTGTGTTTCCTCATGTACAACACTGAAAAGAGATTTCTCATCTCAGAGCACTCCCTCATGTGTCTGCCATATTCTATCCTCAAATCAAGAAAAGTGGTTCAATAAACCTCTTCTATCACCAGTTATTCATCTCTAGCTCAGCAGAATCAGCAGAGACAGAAGACACAACTTCCCCTTAACATTTCCAGGTACAACCTTATTTCTCTCACAGGAAAATATCCCCTAAAACTAATCTGTATCCCCTCCCCTATATTCTCTTCCTACTCTTTCTTAGGCATAGGACAGAAAGATTTAGAAAATCCTATCTCCACTATTCTGGCTCTGCTATGACCTCTGTTCCCATTAGACTCAACTCATCAGCTCTCTATCAAAGGAGACATCCTCCTCCCCTTGACAAACATCTGTTCAGACCATCCCTTACTTCTCCTTGTTGCCATTACTCAGTCTCCTTCACTAATACCTCCTCATTCCAAAACTATATCTTGAGATGCTCAGGAACCAATGCTTCAACTTGGTTATCATTTATGTTGTTGTGCTTTTTACATACACCATCTCATGGGCTTAATCAACCATCTGTGTGTTGACGATGTCAAAATCATCACTAATCTGATTGTCACTAGTTGGACATACCTTCAGCATCCCAGACTCCTGCATCTAACTTCCTAAATTCTCCAAGATGTCTCATTCACATTTAAAATATGTTTCAAAACTTGGCTTCTGAACTTCTCTTCCCAGCATGGCACTTTGTTACATAAGATAGCTCCATCTTTCCAGTTTCTTGTGATAAATCTTTACCCTACCTGTCAATGCATTTCGTTGATTTTAAATTTAAAAAGCGTCTAGGATGAAACTATTTCTCAAAGCTTTCCCTGATCCCCTCCTAGTTCAGACTGCCATTATCCATTGCCTAAATGATAAGAGCAAGCAGCGTTGAATCAAATACCCTCCCTGGTTTCCCCCTTTCCCCCTTACACTGCATCCCACATAACAGCCAAATGTTCTCTTTAAAGAACATTTCTCAATCTCTAGCTCAAATTATTTCTTTCCTTTGGTCAAACCCCTCAATAAAGTCTCAACTCACTAAGAACAAAACTGGGACTCTGAACCCAGTTCACACACAGGCTGTTGTATCTGAAGATGACTGTCTTGTTTGGTAACCCTATTTGTTTCAGTATCTGCCTTATTCTGCTCTTGAAACAGTGACTTCCTTCCTGCTTCTATACCACCAAGAACATGTCTCCCTCCAGAATGTTTCCCTGAATGGTCTCCATGCTTTTCAAGAAGAAAATCCCTTCTTCTTGAAATCTGCTGTTGGCTTCCTCCCTGTCTTTATTTTCTTTCTGAGCACATACTCTCACCTGAATTTGTAGTGCCTGGTTCCACCAAGATATGCTTCCTGAGATTCATGTATTTATATTGGCAGAGCCTAGAATCATTTCCCATGAGTTATCCAAAACATTAACTGAGCGGATAAATGAGTGGATTGATAACTCTTAAGCTGTGAGATTATTCAGTATTTCCCAGAGGGAAAAACTGTCACATAACAAGGTCACAATCAAGTTGGGAAAAGGTAGAATCAGCTTCTGCACTGTGACATGAAAACTTTTTCATGCCCTTCATCAGAGTGATCAGAGAGATGCTGAGCCTGGGTCATTTGAGACTCCATTCACAGAGAGTCTATTGTATTATTTAAATCAAGTCAAGTAAGAAATAGCAATGGTAACTTGTGCCTCACAGTCCCAGAAAAATTATTCTTGCTTAATTATAAGCAATGATCAAAAGGACATGGGTCCTCTAATACATCCTCTCCTTTAAGGTCAGATCTCATGTTGAGTTCTTAGCAGGGTCTGTCCCATGCTGGTTGAGCCAAGAACATCACCACATCCATCACTCCGATGCTGTCCTCCTTTCTGTCTCCCCAGTCATTCAGTAATCACCCTTGGCACTTGATATGAAAACCAACTAATGTGACCATCCTTCAAATGCCTGACAATCCAGTACTATATGTTTTCTGGAGAGCAATGACCTGAACACCTTAACAGGCACTGAAATATATAGATTTACACTGTTACCAGTACCTTTTTAGCTGACCCACTATGTGGAAGCAAATTCAAAATCTAGTGCTTAAGCTATATCTTCATAAACCAAAAATTATCAATTCGATAACTATGGTTGTTTGACAATCAAACAGCAGACATGTTTTGTATCTAATTACTCAATCCATGTACAGGCTTCAGCCAACTCTATTATTCTTTTCAGAAGGCATGCTTCCTCTCCACATGACTGCTGCATCCATATGGCCCGTGAAAGGGGGTGGGTGTCCAATAGGATGCACTTGAGTTCGGTGTCTGCCTCTTATAAAAAGGCAAGGTTACTCTATAACATTGAGCTTCAGTTTCCTATTTGTAAAGTGGAGTTAATAATTGTGTCTACCATATGTGGTGGCTGGAGACTTTACTTAATATAATATGAAAACAAACAAACAAACCGAAAAGAAAGAAAGAAAGAAAGAAAGAAAGAAAGAAAGAAAGAAAGAAAGAAAGAAAGAAAGAAAGAAAGAAAGGAAGGAAGGAAGAAAGGAAGAAAGGAAGAAAGAGCATCTTAGTTCTATGCTATAGACACATGGTACATAGAGAAAAGATAATAGACCTTTATATTGTTTGTAGGGTATGATGTTTTCTATCCACAGCAGCAATGACCTCACATCCCACATGCTCTCCTTGCAACATGATATTGTCATTCTTTATATGAAGAAATGAGAATTATTTATCACTGACTCCCTGGCGTGTCTGTGCTGCTCTACCCTGTGGCTTGTTTTTTCTCAGCAGAACGCAGCAGAGGTGAAGCTTTCTGACTCCAGGGCCCAAACAGCAAAATCCTCCCAGCATCTCTCTTGCTTTTGGGAAAACAGTTGCCACGTGATGAGCCAATGCACGCTGAGACACCGCACAGAGACAAAAGCCACTAGGAGGAAACCCAGGCACGCAGCCAACAGCTGTGGATGCAGCCCAGGCAAGGCTGTCAAGCCCGTCTTGGATTTGAGCACACGGCTGCCTCATTATTTTTCTAGTCACATGCATACTCTCTTACTAAAATATTACCTGTATTACTTTATCTTAAATTACTTTTTCTTTAATTTCGCCTTTTGTTAGGTGAGGGCATATATTGATTCGGTTTTGAAATTACATTGTAAGCGGATTGTATTATCTTTTCAGTAAAGAGAAGAAAGATGAGTATTTTACTTGTCATAAGGATGGGGCCAAAGAGAATAAACCACAGCCATTGTGCAACTGAATCTAATTCACGCAGTCCCAGGAAGTCAACAACAAATGCTTGCTTGCTTTCTCATAAACTGTTAAAACTTAAAAAATAGTTTTATTTTTTACAAACTATCTGATGTATCTCTTCTATCATGGATCCCTTTGTCTAGGCCAAAGTTGTCCCCTTACTTCTCCAGCTTTTTATACACACAGAAACAGGCTCTCCCCACTTCCCTCTCTCTCCTTTCCCATTCTCTCCCTCCTCCTTTTTTCCCTCCCTATCTCCCTATTTTCTCCTTCTTCCCCCCTCTCTTATTCTCTTCTCTTTGATCTAATTCTTCTAAAAGAATACATCCTTTGCTCCAAGAGAAAAACCAACCTTCCTCCCACTAGCACTGGCTGATGGTCAGTTCCCTGAGGGTCTCAGGGTTCCAGTGCATCTCTATGCTCCTGTCTTCCCCAAAGTCCAACTGTTTTCTTCAAGGTAAATTCCATAAAGCAGAGATAAGTGCTGCCTAAAATTGATATCAATTCAGGAAAATTTCATTTCTGGCTCACTGGTTCCAATGTCCAGGGAAAACAGTTAACTCAACAACTCCTTCCATATCCGTACAGAAGAAATCACCAGCCCTAATAATCCTTCTACAATATAAATACCTCCACATTAGATGCAGGTTTGTACAAAATTAAGTTAATAGCCTAGAAACATTTGTGGGGGGATTATTATATTTCAACGAAAGAGGTTTATCAAGCATCTTCATGTGTGGAGACAACTAGCATTTATTGCTTCAGGTACTCCACATAATATTTGAATGTTCACAGCTGCTCCCTGGATATTCCTCCATTACACAGGTGAGAAACTCAGTAAAGAACGACTATCAAGCATCTTAAAGGACCAGTGGTAGAGGGAAGATTTCTGAAATCCACCATACTTCTCGCTACAGCCCCGGTCTTAACTTCTTTAGAAAGGCTTATGACCTAGATTTCATCTTTCCATGAAGATAATATCACTGACACTATAGTTAACCAGACCACATGAACTGCTTCAAAAAAGTAAAAATAAAAAATAAAAAACCCTGCTCAGAATAGCATCTGGTATATGGTAACAGCAGACTGGCTTACTGACAGAGACAGAAAACAGAAACACACATCTGTAATCATTGTATCTTGGCCTCTTCTGTTTCTGCAGAAGGAGCTCTTTGTGTTCAGGACTGAGAGGCCTTGCTTCAAACACTCAGCAGAGATTGATCCCTGACAAGGATAGAGAAATAGTAAATAACAGCCTGTACCAGGTGTCTCCTGAAACAACCTTTGATTGTTATAGATTATGAAAAGCTTTTGGCGCTTGATGATAGCTCATTCTATTTTCATGATTTATTTGTTGTTCGGACTTTTGAACGTTTCTTCCCTTCACTTGGAGCCTTGGAAACCCTCACAGCAAAGCCCAGCCCAGCAATGCTGCAGAACCAAGGCATGCCAATCAAACACACTCTGGATTGCAGAGGAGTCACAGGATGGAAGAAGAAATTCGATCGCAGAGACAGAGGCAGGCTTTTTCTCAAGTGATCTTTCAGTAGATCTGTGAAGCAGAAATTACCTTTTCTACTTCATATGTCTCCTGGTTCCTTAAGGCGCACTTGCACTCCGGCCACTAAAAGCAGGGCAGGCCCCTAAATAAGTCCTTAACCCAGGCCTGTCTACCTTACACATGTCCAGACCCTCTGTATGGTCAGTATGTCTGCTGCAGCATGCCCAAACCCAAGAAGTGCTGGTAACAGACTCCCCAAGTCCCCATACATGTCTTCCTACCCCATGGTTTGATTTAGTATAAATAAAATCATGACACAATTTGCTTACAAACCTTCTAATGGATTCCAAATGTTCCTTAGATAAGATTCAGACATGGTCCTGAGGATCTAGCCCTGCCTACTTCTCTGACCTCACATCCTACTATTTAGCTACCACAACAGGCTCTATCTGGGAAGACTTTGATGTTTTGCTACAAAAACATACAGGGTCTTGCTGAGGGTTTTCGACCTCTTGGCAACTCTTTGGTCCTCTTATTTTTAACAAGATAGCTTTTTCATGTCTAGTGAATTTTCACTGCCTCATATTACATCTTTTATCATAAGACTTTCATAATCTCCCATAACACAAGATCTTTCTCTTTAAAATATTTCCAACTATCTGATGGTTTTTGTCACTACACTTGCTTCTTGTCTACCCCCATAGTGTTTTTCCTAAAATCTTCCAAACATAACCCACAATGCCTACCATAGACATAGAATTCATTAACTTTTGACCACACAGATAGGTAGGCCTACAAAAAGACAGTTATCAGGTATGTCCATTTTCCTTTGCTTTGCTAAGGTATCTCGTGATGGTCCCGAATATAGGTGTCATCATACAGGATTCAGGAATCATTCTTCCTTCATGAAACTACTTACTCCTTCCTATCTGAGAAATTGACTTTAACCTATCCTCCACATTGGTATTGAGCTTGGGAATATACAAGAAGATAAAAATCTTCCTTTGACAAAATATGCTAGAAAACTTCAACATCAGTGGGTTTCATAGTCTCATATATTACAAACACAAGCACTCAATCCAAAAATGTCTGTAGAGAGGAACAGGGACTGATGCATAGAAAGGAAGCCAGACACTATTAGGTCTTAACATCCTCCAAAGGATGGCTTTAGTGATAACCCAAAGCCAATAATTCCCTTTGTCTTCTAAGGTATATGAGATGGTTTCTGGGGTCCCTTCTAAGCTTAAGTTAATATTTATTCAAACAAAGACAAATATTTATGCTATATGATTCTGCCATGCACTGTCAGGGTTCTGGAACCAAACCTAAGAAAACAGTGAGGAAATCTCTACTTTCCAGGAGTTCATGTGAATTTACAGCATGTTCTAATTCTCAGTTTGTTTGGGTTTTTTTTAAGAGAATGTTTCTATTATAGGAAGGAATTTCTTGCCTATTCCTGCCTACTGAAGGATTCCTAATACTCTGCTTCCAGCTTCATGCTCTGTTATTTGTCATGAGTGAAAAATACCACACCCCGTCTTGCTCCTGCCAACTATTTTGGCAGCCTAGCTTTGAAGATCCTACTTCCTATCCAAACATACAAAGTCACATGCAGCCTCTGAATAGAGAAGGGAGTTCAGAAATGCAAGTAAAGCCAGAGTGTATCTGCAAAGACATCCCATGGGTTATAAAATACTAGGAGACACCTCATGGGGTAAAATCCAGGAGTTCATGCAACACTTCCTGAGCACTGGGCTTAGGATTTGAAGAAAAGTCCCTCTGCATCTCTTGGTGTCCATTTCCTGACTTTTCATTAAGATGCAGTGGCCACAAGAATGCCAATCTCAGGGTTTGCAGCCCTACGGAGGGAGAAACAGAGTTAACTAGCCAGACCCCCCAGAGCTCCCGGTGACTGGGCCACCAACCAAAGAATACACATGGAGTGACCCATGGTGCTGGCCACATCTATGACAGAGGATGGTCTTGTTGGACATCACTGAGAGGTGAGGCCCTTGGTCCTGAGAGTATTCGATGCCCCATTGTAGGGTAATGCCAGGGCAGGAGGACAGAAGTGGCAGGTGAGGGAGCACCCTCATAGAAGCAGGGGGTGGAGGAATGGGATAATGGGTTTCTGAAGGGGAGACCTGGAAAGGGAAAAACATTTGTAATGTAAATAAAGAAAATATCCAATGTTTAAAAAAAAATACTGCCCTCAGACTTGCCATATACACAGAATAAAACTAACTAAGGGCCTTAACTTCACTTTCTAAACTACAGCATCACATTGACATCAGCAGCAGCTCGCAGCCAAGTAAAGTCTGAGAATGGCAGGGATATTTACAAAAAACATGGGACCCTCTGACCACCAGCTTTAGCCCAAGGATTCGCCATCAGTTTGGCTGAAGCTTTCTTCAAACTGATATCTAAGACCTTTCCCTCCCAAACCTCTTTTTCCCCCTCTAAATAGAACCTACTTTGTTGTCTGAAGGCTCCCCAGCTTCTACTGCACCTCTCCCATTTCCCAACCACTTAGCTAATCAGTCTCCTGCCTTGTAATCTAAACCCCTGGTAACCTTAACCCCTTCTTAAACTAGCACATCAAATCAATAGCACCTCATTTCCCCTCCTCAAACACTGTGAAGATGACATCAACAGAGGTACTGTATAAGCACATGATAATTCATAAATATGACGATTCATATGAAGGACACAGTACCTTTCATTTATTTCTCCATAATGATTACTCACTATGAGCAGAGTCCTTCCTGAGAAGTATCTGGAGACAGAAAGAAATTTTGCTCTTCTTGAAGTAGCCCATAGACTAATGGGGACCTTCCTGGACCCTTCTCACCTTAAGCATAGCAGATAGTATCTTAGATGATAACTTTTGATATAGAGATGGGGTTTGAGGAACTAGAATAAAAGGAAAGATGAAGGAAATAGGAAGAAAGAAGCTATTACACCAAAGAGCTCCGATTGATAGATCATGGCTATTCAAGTGTACATGAGAGTTTTTTAAATTGTGATCCGATGCAAGATGATGCTCCCCTCCTGCCAGAGCCTTGCAGTACTAGCACAGCTTGTTAGGATGCAGTGGTTGTAACACTTCTGCAGAGAAATCCTTCAACTCTTGTCACTATTTTCATAGCCCAGAATATTCAGCCAGCTAACAGACCTCTGGGAGAATATGCTCCGTGTTGTAATTTTCCAAAGCTGACACGATTATAAAACCCAAGCAGATGGAAAGAGGACTGCAGTGGAAGGGAAAAGCTGTTAGCAGTTTCCATTTGTAGACAAAAACCATTATTTTTTTAACAGACCACTACTAGAATTTGATGAATCTAGTCCATTTTGCACCCTCTGCTTTGCAGAAAGCCCTGCAGCCCTGCCAGACTTTGCAAACAGTTGCAGGAGGCTATTTTCATACATTTGTTTATATCAAAGCATCGTCTCATAGAGTTTCACATTTAGCTTGCCGTTAATCTCTAAACTGCCATCAATGTATAGTTCCCGACCCTGAAGATTGAACTTCAAAATAAATAGTGGTGCAATCATAAGTTATTTAAAATATTACTGTGCACCCTATCACTCTATGTCAAGAGCCAGTTTGCTTATGGGAGAGCTTGATTTCATAATTACATATTAGAAATCATTTGTAAGGAAAATTGATTGGTTTATTTACAGCAGGGATTTCACCAGAAATAACCCTGTCTCCAACTGGAGGGGTGAAGTATCAGGTTGAAATTGGTACAAGAACTTGAGGAGCCTGTCACCATCTTGTTTACTTCTTGTCACTGGAAGGAACAACTGCTCAGAGATCAATGAGGGAGGGGGCAAAACTGTCATCTTTGAACATCTGCGTGGTTCACAGATCAAATTTTAGGCACCATCATGGGATGCTGAAATAGTGCTCAGTGGAAATTTGTGAAGCTCAAGTTCCAGCTGCTAGTCCTTTCTAAGTAGACAACTCAGCATAGCTAGATACACTGCTCTCTCACTGTGTGGGCACGCTGAAGATGGCAGGTAGTCACAAAGGTGGAGAGAACCACCCACCCGCCCGACAAGACTGATGAGTGATCTGCCAAAGACGATCATTGGGTGGTCCCTCCTCAGCAGTAACAAAAGCATTTAGACAGTGCCAACACTAACTCCTAGGGCCTAGGCTGAGTCAATTCTCCCTCATGTTTCCTTCGCTGAAACTTTTGGCTACATTTCACTGCTCATGATATCTGGCAGCAAGAAAATTCTTCTACAACAAGGTAACCTCGGTTGTTTGGGGGTATTTTTGTTTGGGGTTGGTTTTTTTTTTTTTTTTCTGTAGCACCTGTCTGTAGCCTTTGTTTCTAGTTGGGCAGAAATGTACTGTCTCTGGTAGTAGTAGTAGTAGTAGTAATGAACTCATGCCAATTAAAACCTCAAAATATCATCATTCCAAACAAAATGATAATGAAGATATCAACTATTGTAGTAATGGCACCTGTCCTTCCAGTTGGACTGAAGTTCTCCGAGAAACAATTATCACATATGGGGCATTGTTACCATGCCTTGGCATAAGTATTTATCTCCAATTCCTGGGAATCTTTCTCAACATTTCACTACTATTATGAGGACAAAGCATGACAAAAAAAAATCACAGAACTAAAGAAGGTCTTTTAAAGACTAAGTTGAATGATTTTCAAAGGAGATCTCTTCTTTTTTACTCACTTCCCATCTAGGGTAAAATCTCCTTCAGGCCTTTGCTTCTTCCGTGAACAAAATACCTATGAACTTCCCAGTGAAAGCAATGAAGCTTCATTCACCTCCTAAAAGCCATTCTGAATCTATCTCATGGTATGCTTCAATAAGGGACGGTCAAGCTGACCTAAACTAAACCTTTTTGTGCTCATGCGCAAATGCCAATTTGTCCTTCAAATTTTCCAAACTCCAAAAACGACCTCCTTTTTCAAGGAATGTGTAGGTGGTTTCCCCACACAGTAAGTCCATGGGACTGTTACATAAATTAATCCTCTAAGATTTTGTGTGTCTATATACTTTCCTAACTATGCATTGTTGTTTCCAGCAGAGTATAACATGAAATAAGCCAAATGAATATAGAATGGGTTTTCTTGAGGCTAGCATAAACATCTACAGTATTAGTACTTATGAAATACTGCGTGGGTTGGATTGAACCAAGCTGAGCAGAATTGCAGCTTGGATATCCAGCAGGAGAAACAGATAAAGCACTACCTCTTTAGCTTTAATCTTAATGATCTTACTGATGTCCAGTGATGGATGAGGACAGCATAGACCGTGTCCCCTTTATCACCTGCCAAAACTGAAAATGCTGACAACTCTTCATGCCCTGTTGATTCTTTTCCTTCTTACAAAGGATGAGGTCAGACAAGTTTACTTGCAGTGATTGTATTGATCTCCATTCTTAAGCGGCAATTGGATCTTCCCCTTGCAGGCAAGATGTCATTGACTTTTACTTGCAGAGACAGATACTGACCCTGGGATGCCATGGAGAAAGCCAAGACTCCGTATTCAATTGTGAACAGCCCAGTGAGCTGGAATTTTTATACCGACAGAGCTAACCTTCATTATCTTGTCAGATGGGGTCTTTTATTTCACTCCAAAAAGAGTTCTATTCACACACAGATTCGTGCAGTGGGAACGGAGATATTATACTAATAAAACCTCCAAATCAAATAAAATCTGCATCTTTTTCAAGATCATCATTGTTATTAGAAATAGCATAGGTAGTATATCAAAGAACAAAGGCGAGAGTTACCTGGGTGGCCAGATCTGAGTAGACAATCATTTGCCTTGGAACAAGAGTACCAGTTTATGGAATTCATTCATAAGCATTGGCTCAATGTTTCTGAGACCACCTTTGCAAACACAGAGAGAGAGAGAGAGAGAGAGAGAGAGAGAGAGAGAGAGACAGATAGACAGACAGACAGACCCACATTTTGTCCTCTTATAGAAGGCAAAACCAAAGCTCACAAAACACAAAGCCTATGTTGACTATGTTACACTGCTGATAAGAAGTCTAATTACCAAAGGCCTTACCCAAAAACACCTTTCTATTTCCTTTGGCTTTTTTGACATCAAGCCATACTTAGAGGCTTTCTTATGCAGGAACTCACTTAATAGAACATTCCAGTGAAAGGTTGTGGTATCTTTTTAGACAAACACCAGTAAACATTTTTATAATTATATCATAATACAATTATATTATTTCCCCCTTCCCTTTCTTTCCCCTAAACACACCCATACACCCTCATTTGCTCTTTGAAAGGCATGGCCTCTTTTTTCATTAATTGTCCTTACATACATATATGTGTGTGGTGTATTATATAAATGGATATATATATATATATATATATATATATATATATATATATATATATATATATATATATTCCTAAATAAACAAATACAGCATGTTATGTCTGCATAATATTACTAGCATCTCTTTGTTTTATATTTTCAAAGCTGATCATTTGGTATTGTTAACTAATAAGTATTCGCTTCCCTGGGGAAGACTATTTCTTCCCCTCTAAGCATTTCTTAGTTCCCTGTGTGTGATTTTGGAGATGTGAGGCCTTATGAGGTGTCCCCTGTACACAGTTAGCATGATTACTGCTGTCATATTTGTTCAGGTCATGTTTAGGCAATCACAAAGTTAGTCTTCCTAATGAACTAAGATCTAAGACCTATGTGCACAAAAAAAATATCAATGTTGACAAAAAAGAAGATCTAAATTTGTAGAATAAAAGACTTGTAGGATTTTTTAAGTCAATTCTCCTTAATATACACTTTAACACAATGCCTATTAAAATCCTAGCAAGAGTTCTTGGACATGTAGGTAAGAGCACACTAAGTTGAATATGGAAAACCAAAGAAGCCCTGTAATAGCTAAATAATTTTGAAAAACAAAAACTTAAAGTAAGAATAATTCATAGTCTCAATTCAAGACTATGTTATAGCTCCACTAATGAAGAGTAGAATTATTCAGTTACAGAGCACTGTACAATTCTATTTCCATAACAATCTGACAGAAGTAGAGAGTAGGATGGCAGATTGGTACTGAACAACAGTTATAGGAAACAAGGGCCGTGAGGTAGTGAATGCTGGTATGAAGGCTGAACAGAAGTCCTTTGCTAAGTGAGTCTGCTGCATCTTAACTTTCAGCTGTGCTATTATATTAGAGTTATGGTAAGTCATTACCATGGAGGAGTACATAATGATACCGAGCATCTTGCCCATAAATTTCTTGCAGCTGTATATAAATTTATAATAATCTCCAGATGAAATTCTACATGCAAAAA
The DNA here is from genome assembly GCA_902729485.2 of Mus minutoides. Lineage (NCBI taxonomy): Eukaryota > Metazoa > Chordata > Mammalia > Rodentia > Muridae > Mus > Mus minutoides. The sequence goes on from LR749733.1 coordinate 312,532, forward strand.
TATACCACTGTCAGACACGTTGTTGCAAGCCTATATTCCTCTTTAAGAGTTGAGGCAGGAGGATACCCATAAGTTTGAGAACAGTCTGGCACTACATTGTGAGATTCTGTTTCAAATAAGCAAAATAACTTTAACTTTAAAATAAATTTTTAAAATATATAAAGACAAGAAAAGCCTTAAGAATAGTATTCCAGGTGTTGTCAAAAAGCTTAAGTCTCCACTACTGATACATGCCACTTCTTGTCATATTGATTATCTTTATGTAATTCATTGGCTCTAGCGTTCTTTAATGGTCTTAGAATTTACTTCAAATTATTATCGATTTAATTTTATATTACTTAACTTTTGGCAATTGAAACACTTGGTAAATAAATAGTCACTTTAGACTCCCCAGTTACATCCAGAACATCACAAATTTACACAATTCTGTTAATTCACAGATTTACAGACTCTACTTCAAGTCATTGTTCCTCCAGCAAGCTTTTCCTTATGACTAGACAGTCCACATATCTCCTACATGGCCCCCACACAGACACTACACACACACACACACACACACACACACACGAGTCATTTGTTCCTTTGGACCACCTCTCTAACCCTGACACATTGTCTTTTGATATTACCTTAAAGTTACTCCTCTCTTCTGCTCCATTTGTAATTCCTTATTTATCCCATGAATGGCTTTGATCATGTATTAATGCAAAGTCTGCAAAGTGGCCTTGGATTTGACCCACATACTATCTAGATAACCTTGTCACCAGAAACACAGATACCTTCCGTGTTGCTCAGAGGACCTAACGCTGATGTCTGGCAGATGCATCCTTCTCCACCATCCTGAAAATGTCCCAGCCTATGTTAAATTTTTTTTTCCAAAAACATGAAGCGATATGGGCAATCAATGACCCACCATCCACATAGATCTGGACAACAGTAAAAACCATGCCAGTTCCAAAACACAACATAGAGTCATCTGAGCTTCCTTTTGCAAATGCATCAACTTCTCCCTCTGACCAAATCAACTTCCCCTTCTTTATACAGTGTGTTATATAATGTTCTCAATAAATTCTATAACATTTTTCAGGAAATTTTAAACTACAAAAAAAAAAAAAAACATTTTAGGGATTCTCTGAAAAACAGATTTTAAGATGGGACTCAGGAACAAGGCTGTCTGGACTGGTTGACAGTATTAAATCTGTCGTAGGTAGTAGATGAGGTGCTAGGAGTCCTCAGGATATTGCAGCTGTTGCTGTTACGTTTCTCACTGCTGGAGAACTAAAATGGGATGCTGCGATAGCTCAAGTATTTCAAATGTTCAGGAAAAATCATTTCAACAACTATGAAAGTGGACGGTTTCTTCTGGAGGAATTTATTGATGGACTGAAGGAATACAATGAAAAGCTGAAGATAATCAATCACACATATAAACCAAAGTATAAAGACCTTAGAATGCCTTTGGTGTAGTATATTAGAAGATTTCTCATATTCTAAGTCAGAAGAAAAAAGAAATATGGCTAAAGATCATACCCAGAATTTAGGTATAATGGCACAAAAAAACCAGATAAGTCAACTGTGATTCAGACAAGGATGTCCCACCTATGACAGAGCTCCAATTAGAAAAGCCTGCAGGAGAGGGACTTGTCAGAATATATTGTGTGAATTTTTACTTTAAAAAAGGAAGGAAGGAAGGAAGGAAGGAAGGAAGGAAGGAAGGAAGGAAGGAAGG